>JAWNLL010000216.1:0-150000 GCA_035042425.1 Drosophila flavopinicola
TATAAACTATATTTAAAGCAATACAAATTTTACTTACTTTTATTTCAAAGCCACGAAATACCATAAATACCGAAACATCATAAATTGGTGCAAGATTAATCATTAAAAAAAAACCAAAAAAAAGTTCATATTATAGGAGCAAAGGTATCAAACTGTTCCATTTGCAATTAGTGTCTTTGCAAAAGGTGATGCAAGACAAATTTTTGGTGACTTTCCTGGGTTAATCGTTGTTTTGCAAAATACATATGTTCATTTTGGTATAGCAACAAGAAAGAAAGAAAAAGTATTCACAAATTGCCAGCGTGCTGCTCATTAACACATTTAGTGCATGTTGTACATCATTAGAAGCCAAAACTGAAACTCAGACGTAGACGTAGACTGAAACTGGCATTGCGAACTGTGAATATCAATGCTGCATGCGTGGCATGTGTGACATGTGGCATGTGGCATGGCATGTTTCGTTATTTCGGACAATGCTTTTCAGACACGTGGCAGCACGCAGCCCACAACCCACAGCCCACAGCCCAGAGCACACACCCAAACCTTCCCAACACACACCCACTTGAAGTTGGAATTGCCGAAAATGCATTGATGTCAATGGCTGGCTCCATTCATTCATTCATTCATTCAGTCATTCATTCACGTTCTCGCTTCACTCATTCATGCACGCACTCGTTCATTCGCATTCGCATTCACATTCACATTCACATTCACCTTGGGCCTTCACAGCATTCATATGAAAATTGCCCAATTTGGCGGAGAGTTGAGCGCTCAGGAACTGCATCTGCATCTGCAAATGCAACTGCAAGTCTACTCGACGGACACCGAAACCGAAACAGGGATCGTAACGGTTCAACAGCAGGCATTATCATCCTGCCACACCCCCCCGCCCCCCGCCCCCTCAACCCTGCAGCCCCCCTCTGTGGCATACTCCGCGTAATCACTTTAATTAACATACAGCGTGTTGGTGTTGTTCCATCCACTTGTGGGGGCTGCTCTTCTGGCTGCAAGTGGCTCGCTCGAGTGGAAGTTTTTGGCACAATTGGGAGCAGCTGCGAGCCACTGCAACAATAAATGTGGGCCACAGCAACAGCTACAACTGCACGAATGCACTCAAAATGACATATGAGACACTGACTGTCAAATTGAGTGAGAATTTGAGCGAAAATTTTTTGGTGTGAGTAAATGTATGTATTTTTATGGATGTGAAAAATACAACATTCTAAAGTGTAGGCAATGAATGTCATTAAATGAGTACACTAATTTTCCTCGTATTTTCATATTTGTACTCAATGTATAATTTTGTATTTTTTATACCCTGAACCCATTAAAAATGGGTAAAAAGGGTATTATGGTTTTGTGCAAAGGCATGTAACAGGCATAAGGAAGCATCTCCGACCATATAAAGTATATATATTCTTGATCAGTATCAACAGCCAAGTCGATTTAGCCATGTCCGTCTGTCTGTCTGTCCGTCCGTCCGTCCGTCCGTCCGTCCGTCCGTCCGTCCGTCCGTCCGTCCGTCTGTATGAACACACAGATATCAGAGACTACAAGAGCTAGAGACTTCATATTTGGAACATAAGTTCTCCTAATCCCGGGACAGATCAAGTTTATTTCATTTTATCGATAACTCGTACCGTTTAAAAGTTATCGATAAATTTCGATTTCAGACCAGCGTGTTTGGGACATAACTTCAAAGTTATAAGATCTAGAGACCCCAAATTTGGCATGTATAGTCTCGAATAGCATACACATGTAACAAATATTTCACTTTTTGGATACCACCCCCCAAACCCCCCAAAAGATCAAAAAACGCATCTTTGAGGGTACGACCTTGCAATTTAGTTTGGTCACACATACTATTGACAACTATTTGCCCCAAAAATTTCAATAAGATCGGACTATAAACGCAGAAGTTGTTTAAGATTTAACTTTCCATTGTGTGAGGCAGAGTGATAAAGCAAGCTAACTGCTTAAACCGCTTGCATTGCTTGTACTGCTTGTACTGCTTGTAATGCAGCATGTGTGTGTTTAGAGTAGTACGAATGATTGTAAGGACTGGGTTCAGGGTATCTCGTAGTCGGGCACTCCCGACTAGAGCACTCTTACTTGTTTTTTTTTGTATTTATAAAGAAAAATAGACAATTTCAATTTTCTAAAATATAGTTTTTTATTTTGTTTCCATATTTAAGTGTAGATACATAATTTTGTTAACATTTTCTGGATTTTGGGCAATACTGCAGCGTTTTTCAGTCAGCAAATTCATTGCACTGGAAAAAGCCCTCTCCGATGCAGCGCTACTTGCTGGTATGCAAAATATTTTGCAACTGGCTTTATATAAGTACGGAAAAAAGTTCTTGTGCATGTTCCACCACATTAAACAGTCGACATTTTCATTTTCATTATACATAATATTTAAGTTTGAGAAACTTCTTTATCAATTTGCTCGTTGTTGGTCACCTCGTTATTAACTTGCATAAAATCTGCAAGTGCATCATCCTTAAAATTGTTTGGTGTTTTCGGACTTTCATTGACATTTTGTTAACAAAACTGGACATAATTTTTTTGAATTCTTCTATTATGCTGAGTTTTTCTGTTGTGGAAAATTGAAGTAATTTATTTGTGGGTGGAAGCAAAAATAGATATTTTTTTAAGTTTGGCATTACTATGTTTGTAATTTCGGATTTTAAGTTTCATTTAAATTGCGCGATAATCTCACTATCGTTTGAGTCTGTAGCGCAATGTTTGTTAAGTTTGTATATATATGGCACAGTTAAATGGAGAGTCGGATATTTAGTGCCTTCAAGTTTCTTAGAAATATCTTCAAAGACTGCTAAAAATTGGACGACTGAGCTCAAATGATTCTTGTTTATGCTCTATAATTTTGCTATCTCATTTTTAGCTAAAAAAATATTATACACTTCGGTCCAATTCGATTCTATCGATTGAAGTATTCCAGCGAGTAGGGCAGTGACTTTTGAGTGATGTTTGCAGGTTTGAATTACATCACAATTTTTTTTAAAAATTTCACCAATCTACTGCATGTGGGCACCATGTCAGACAGTTCTGCGACTGATTTCACGGCTTTTTCAACAATGTTGTGCAGTAAATGGTATATGCAGTGAATATGTTCATACTTCCGAAAGGCTGCAATCATGTTACGCGCTCTGTCTGTCACAATTATGGGCTTGTCTTCATCTAGGCTTAGCTCAAATTTCTTCAATATTCTACTCATCTTCAACTGAATGTTTGGGCCTTTAAAAAACCATTGATTATAACTGAAAATATGTATAATGTGTTTAGTGTTTACCGGTGCACGAATCTCCTTCCATTGATTTAATTGCTAACAGTCGATTTTGGAGAACGTCCTCTTTTATGTAGTGTATGGTACACGACAAATATGAAGATCTTAAATAGTTGTCGGTCCAAATGTCGCTTGTTATGGAAAAGCCTAAACACTTATATGCTATAATTTCAGCTTTTATAGGTCCAAAATGAGCTTCATACATAACCGATATGTTTCGTGATATAGTTGTTGGATGAGGCAATAATTTATCGACATCTACGTTAGGGCCAAATGTAGCTCCCACTTTTATCAAAAATTTCGATAATTTCTTTAGCCCAGAATCACCTTATATGAACGGCAATTGCTGACTGTCCTTCTGTGACAATAGCGGTGCTCTCATTTTTTGTTTCTTGACTTACATCTATTAAAACCATATTGTTCTGATTTTTGTTCTGACGCTACTATATCAGCTAGTTCTTCTCCATTTTCGTCAATAATTTTTGCAAAGACATCCCTAACTTTGCTTCGGCCTTTTTTTTGCTTACACTGTAGTCTCCTCTCACAAGCTTATCTTTGGTACTAGCATTTAACAATGTACCACTTAAGGGGGGCTATGCTTTAAATAAATTTAAATATCATTATTTAATTCTTTACCAGCATATTCCCAATCTACACTAACATCAGGGAATGGCGACTCACACTATCACATATTGTGTTTCTGTATGCGTGCTGAGGAACAGCAAAATTTGCCAGTCACTGACCTACATACATACATACATATATATATGTATATATGCACAGATGCACAAAAATACAATAAAACTATATTAAACAATCAGTTCCAACGCACAAACAATGTAAACAGCAATAAAAAACTAATTAGCATCAAATACTTACATTCTCATCAGAAACTTCCGAAATCATAGTGCTTTATGTTTTCACCTGCGTCTCTGCGTACAAATTGCTAAGCACTAAGCAAAACGTCACACTGAGTACACTGAGTACTCGTATATTCTCGTGTTATTTTTTTGTCAATTCGGGCTGTCAAACACACTCGTATTCACTCATTTTTTTCTAAATGTCTCTCGTATGTCATACGTTACTCACTCATTCGAGGAAACTAATACTCGATACTTAGCACAAAATACTACTGTACTCAGCTTATGTCAAATGTGATTGCATTCATGCAGCCCTCTAATACACATGTAACAGATATTTAAATTTCAGGATACCATTGATCCCCCTAAAAGTAAGAAATACGCATTGTTGAAGGTAAAACCTTTCCATTCGGTTTGGTCACACATTTTATTACCATTTTATGCCCAGCAATTTTCAATAAGATCGCACAATAAACACAGAAGTTGTTTAAGACTTAACTTTCCATTGCGTGGGGCTCAGTGGAAAAGCAAGTAAAACCGCTTGCACTGCTTGCAGTATGTGTGTGTTTGTAAGTATGCACACTGATAGTTTAGTATGAACGAATGAGTGGGTTCAGGGTTCAGTCGGGCACTCCCGACTAGATCACTCTTACTTGTTTTCTAGTTAATTTTTTCAAATTAAAGATAGTTTGAATTTAATATTTCAAAAGAAAAATTTAAATTCATAGAATACTAATATATTAGAACAAAAAAAAACAAGTAAGAGTGCTATAGTCGGGAGTGCCCGACTAGGAGATACCCTGAACCACGGCCGTACATCCATTCATACTGACTTATCAATGTACATCCATACAAACACACACATACTGCACGCAGTGCAGGCAGTCTAAGCAGTTAGCTTGCTTCTTTACTGAGCTCCACACAGTGTTATCCTGGAAATCCTTAAAAACTTCTGTGTTTGTTGCCCGATCTTATTGAAATTTTTTTTGGCCCAAACTGGGCAATCATATGTGTGACCAAGCCAAATTGCAAGAGAAGTCATAACTTCAACAAGTAAGAGTGACTCTAGTCGGGAGTGCCCGACTAGGAGATACCCTGAACCCCAGTTCTGACAATCTCCATTAATACTTGCCTAATAGTGTGCATACATGCAACACACACATACTGCAAGCAGTGCAAGCGGTTTAAGCAGTTAGCTTGCTTTTCGCTGAGCCCCATACAATGGAGAAAGTTAAATCTCAAATAACTTCTGTGTTTATTGTCCGATCTTACTGAAATTTTGGGACATACAATTGTCAATAATATGTGTGACAAACAAATTGCAGGGTCGTACCTTCAAAAATGCGATTTGATCTGTCCCGGGATTAGGAGAACTTATATTCCAAATATGAAGTCTCTAGCTCTTGTAGTCTCTGATATCCGCGTGTTCATACAGACGGACGGACAGACGGACAGACAGACAGACGGACATGGCTAAATCGACTCGGCTATTGATACTGATCAAGAATATATATACTTTATAAGGTCGGAGATGCTTCCTTATGCCTGTTACATACTTTTGCACAAAACCATAATACCCTTTTTACCCATTTTTAATGGGTTTAGGGTATAGAAAAGGGTTTATTTAACTTTTGGGGGATTAGGTGCTGGAATCAAAAAAGTGAAATATTTGTTACATGTGTATGCTATTCAAGAATATACATGTTAAATTTGGGGCCTCTAGCTCTTATAACTTTGAAGTTAAGACCCAAAAACGCAGGTCTGAAATCGATAACTTTTGAACGGGACGAATTATCGATAAAATGAAATAATCTAAAATAAAATATGAAGTCTCTAGCTCTTATAGACTCTGATGCGTGTTCATACAGACAGACAGATGGACGGACATGGCTAGATCGATTCGTCTGTATGTATGGGATCTAGTCCCTCTGTTTTTGAGCTATCGCGATGCATCTTTGCGCAGACACTTATTATTCAAAGAGACATCACAATGGTTGGAGCCGGCCAGATCGGATCACCATAACGTATAGCTACCATACCACTGGCAATGCATTAAATATTTCTAAAGAAATTCATATGATACCCATTCTTAGAACAAAAAACAAATACATATATGTTACGCGATAAAACTATTAAGATTATAGCATATGAAATTTCAGTGGTACAGTAGGCAGAGTGAAATTTGCCTAAAGATTCGAAAAGAGTAAAAAATTTTTGGCACGCCGAAGATAATCCTTTCCTTCTTGTTATACCCTGAACCCAATAAAAAAGGGTAAAAAGGGTATTATGGAGTTGTGCAAAAGTATGTAACAGGCATAAGGAAGCATCTCCGACCATATAAAGTATATATTCTTGATCAGTATCAACAGCCGAGTCGATCTAGCCATGTCCATCTGTCTGTCCGTCCGTCTGTCCGTCTGGCTGTATGAACACGCAGATATCGAGAGACTATAAGAGCTAGAGACTTCATATTTGGAATATAAGTTCTCCTAGTCCCGGGACAGATCAAGTTTATTTCATTTGATCGATAACTCGTCGCATTCAAAAGTTATCGATAAATTTCGATTTTAGACTAGCGTTTTTGGGACATAGCTTCAAAGATATAAGAGCTAGAGACCCCAAATTTGGCATGCATAATCTCGAATAGCATACACATGTAACAAATATTTCTCTTTTTGGATACCACCCAATCCCCCCAAAAGTTTAAAAAACGCATTTTTGAAGGTACGACCCTGCAATTTGTTTTGGTCACACATAATATTGACAATTGTATGTGTCAAAAATTTTAGTAAGATCGGACAATAAACACAGAAGTTATTTGAGATTTAACTTTCTTAAACCGCATGCACTGCTTGCAGTATGTGTGTGCTTGTATGTATGCACACTATTAGGCAAGTATTAATGTAAGTCAGAGCTGGGTTCAGGGTATCTCCTAGTCGGGCACTCCCGACTAGAGCACTCTTACTTGTTTAATATAATTTTTGCGTCGACAATACATAAATAAATAAAACGTGGTTGAGTCGCGAACTCCATAATCAAGAAGGACATAGTTCTTTAACCGGGACTCAGCGGTTTTCAAATTGTAAGCAGATAATCAGAAAGTAGTCATATACATATACCTATTGATTTTTATTATATATTAACTTCTTATAACTCGTTATTGATGAATATTTTTGAGAGAGTGGGATACTCTAAATATAAAAATAAATAGTATGGATGGATATACAAATTTACATACATACATGTGGTTTGTACATACATACATGAAACCATTCACCAATATTATTATCATCATCATCATCATAGACTTGCACATGAGTTGGCAAATGAGCGGCTGAGTCAAGAGCTGACCGACAATACCAAAAGTTTGCATGGACATAAACTTGTACAGATACATATACCAATATATTGAATCTACGTTTGTATATATCTATATGTATATACATACATATGTAAGTTGAACATGTATTTGTATATTTGTATGGTAGCATGAACTGGGGGTCTTGCGGCGATAAAACATCAAACAAAATTCCGAAACAAACGATTAATCTTTTGGTCATTTTCATTTTGAGTGACGGATGGGAAGTAAATGAGCGTCTGTAACCGATTGAGCGAGCCCATATTGGCTATACAGAGATGGAAGGGAAGTGCAAGAGAGAGATAGAGAGATCTAGATCTAAATGAGATACAACAGATTTAAAATGTTGCAGATAGCATACACAGTTGCTTAATCAGATATATCCGACAACGACAATATCAAAAACAACAGCAGGAGCAGCAAATCAAGTGCAAATTATATGGGTGCATATAGCACAGATTGAACTTTAGCTGCTTGTTACCTGCCTGCAAGAGGGCCCTCGACCTAAAGGCGTTGTTCATAAAATTGGATCATATGGCTTGGTTTTTTCTATGCGGCTCTTATAAGTGCTGTCAGTCAGTGTGGATATGCATCTGAGTTTATGTGCTTATGTGCGTGTGAGTGTGGAAACCAAAAGAGGATAAGCAACTAAAACAAATTCAAGTCAAAGAGCAAAGAAAAAGCAAGTAAGGGTGCTCTAATCGGAAGTGCCCGACTAGGAGATACCCTGAACCCAGTCATTACATTTATTCATACTAATCGATCCGTGCATATACATACAAACACACAAATGCTGCAGTACAAGCAGTGCAAGCGGGTTTCAGCAGTTAGCTTGCTTTTTCACTGAGCCCCACACAATGGAAAGTAAAATCTCAAATAACTTCTGTGTTTATTGTCCGATCTTTCTGAAATGGGACATAACATTGGCTATAATATGTGTGACCAAACCAAATTGCAAGGTCATACCTACAAAAATTTTTGAACTTTTGGGGGGATTAGAGGTTGGTATCGAAAAAGTGAGTTATATTGTACATGTTTATGCTATTCGATAATATATATGTAAAATTTGGGGCCTTTAGCTCTGATAACTTTTAAGTTATGCCTCAAAAACGCTGGTCTGAAATTGAAATTTATCGATAACTTATGAACAGGACGAGTTATCGATAAAATAAAATATACTAAAATAAAATATGAAGTCACTAGCTCTTATAGTCTCTGATATTTGCGTGTTCATACAGACGGACAGACAGACGGACATGGCTAGATCGACAGGGCTGTTGATACTGATCAATAATATACATATATACTTTATATGGTCGAAGATGCTTCCTTATGTCTGTTACATACTTTTTAACAAAACCATTATACCTTTTTTACCCATTTTAAATGGGTTCAGGGTATAAAAAGAACGCCTACCGCGGAAGCAGACGTTTGACTGCCCAAACCGGCAATTATCAAAATATGTACATTAATAATGCGTAGCGGAATGAATCAGCTGCCGGCGCTGCTGCTGCCAACAGGGTGAATGTGAATGTGAATGGGAATGTAGTGAATGCGAAAGATACCAGCGGCAAAGACAGACAACGGCCAAAGACTAACAGCAACGACAACGACAAGAATCGAACTGGACTAGCACACAGGGTCAGGGCAGTTGTCGCCGTAGATGTGACCGCGGTTGACGCCCAATGCAGATTGATATCCAACAGGCGAGGGGCAAGGAATACTGGAACAGCAACAGCAACAGCAAGAAGCAGGGTAAGCCACAGAGTCCACAATCCATAGCCACAAGCATTTCATGAGGGCGTTTATGGCCTTTGCAAAAGCTCATTTCAATCTAAAAGAGCGCGCCGCATTTTGTCCGCTAATTAAAAATGTCCTTCGACGAAGTTAATACCTTCAACCACCTAAGATGGGCAGCACGAACTTGATGGTGAGAGTGAGGGGAAGGATACGGATGCTTCAAACAGCAAGATATTGAAATATTCTTACACAGAGAAAAATTAGTTTACCTCTTTACGTAATTCAGTTTGCTTGATCTAAGAGTTAGTTGATTCATCTAAATATTTAGATAGCCCAAACAATTATTGAGCTAAAATAGCAGATCACGACTTAAGCAATTCAACTAATTTAAAATGGTTAGGTCAAACTTTTGTCTAACTATCTAATATGTTTAATTATTTAATTATTTACCTACTTAAGTCGCCAGTGTGTTCACATTTTTCCGCAGTACGTATCACGCATAAGAAAGCATCCACGACCATATAACGTTCATATATTCGTGATCTGTATCACTTCATATTTGGAATATAAGTTCTCGTAGTCTCTGGTCAGCTACCAGGTATTATTTGATTTTATCGATATCTTCTCCAATTCAAAATGCAAAAAACACATTTTTGAAGGTATGACTTTGCAATTTGGTTTGTTTGTTCACACATTTTATTGCCAGTTGTATGTTCAAAATTTCAAAAAGATCGGATATTAAGCACAGAAGTGTTTAAGGATTTTACTTTCCATAATGTGGGGCTCAGTGAAGAAGCAAGCTAACTGCTTGCAGTACACAGTGACTCACTAAAGTATTTGTTGATAAGCATATGGAGCATAAGCCGAAGTATTTTATCATCTTAGCAAATAATTTTTTAAATTTTTTTATACCCTGAACCCATTTAAAATGTGTAAAAAGGGTATAATAATTTTGTGCAAAAGTATGTAACAGGCATAAGGAAGCATCTCCGACCATATAAAGTATATATATTATTGATCAGTATCAACAGCCGAGTCCATCTAGCCATATCCATCTGTCTGTCCGTATGTATGAAAACGCAGATATTAGAGACTATGTTCTTGGAATATAAGTTCTCGTAGTCCCGGGACAGTACAAGTTTGTTTCATTTTATCGATAACTCGTCCCGTTCAAAAGTTATCGATAGATTTCAATTTCAGACAACTGTTTTTTGGACATAACTTCAAAGTTATAAGAGCTAGAGGCCACATTTGGCATGTATAATCTCGAATAGCATACACATGTAACAACTATTTCACATTTTGGATACCACCCCCAATCCCCCCAAAATAAAAACGCATTTTTGAAGATACGACCTTGTAATTTGTTTTGGCCACACATATTATTGTCAATTGTATGCCCCAAATTTTCAATAAGATCGGACAATAAGCACAGAAGTTATTTAAGATTTCTTACTTGTTATGTATGTGCACTGATAGGTAAGTCAAAATGAATGTAAATACCAGGATCTCCTAGCAGGGAACTCCCGACTAGAGCACTTTTACTTGTTTATTATTATGTTATCAAAATAATAGCTCTTCTCATTTGAATTAATCAGTGATTATTAGAAATGGGAGGAAGGCACTTTGTTGCGGGTGCGCAAAAGGTCTATTAAGCCGCATACGCATGTATGTATGTACGTGTATCTGTAAATGTACTTGTGTCTATTGACTGCTATGTGAGAACATAATTTTCTGGAGTCATGCGGGCATCAATTCGGGTCCGATAATGCGTTAACGAATTGAACAGATAATTTTACCTTAATGCTACGCCTTGAAAAATGTAATGAGAACATATTAAATTAACAAAACTTTGGGCAACATCAACTACAGCCGCATACCTTTCCGAACGTTGTCTAACATTCCGCCTATACATATGGGAATGGGAACAACTCAGCTAATTCGCGTAACAATTGTAAATATATCCAATTGGCAGCTGCTGGTTAAAGATGTGCTCGCTGTGATCTTTGATGGCCAGCGATCAGCTTTGGCTATTCCCACAATGTATTCATAAATAGCTAGAATTACCTTATATTTGTAGTTATTAAGCGTGACCGGAACAAGGGCTGCACCTGCCAAAACAACCTGCAACTGGAACCGTGACTTGGGTTGACAAAAGTTCTGTCAAGCGTTCGGACTGTGCGCTCGCATGAGGTCATTAGCCGTTAATAGCGCATTTACACTACGCCAATAACGACACAGCAAGTAAAATCTCAGTTGAGTTTAGAATATTAGTTGAAGAAAGACGTAACAAATAAATAATGCCAAATAAACCATGCTAATTTTAAAGACCAAGTTAAAAGGCTTTATTATTGATTTAACAAAAAATATTTGTACTCTTCAAAATTAGCTATTCTTGTTGTGTTACAGAATTTTCTAACTGCAACAACGAAGGCCTTGTTTTGTAAGAAATACTTATGCACTAACCCAGGGGTTGACAATATTAGGTCGTAAGTAGTACACGCTGTGGCTTCGCAATGTCCCCATCCACTTGCACATTCAATTCCACAGATAATGTATTCATGAATAAGTTAATATGCTTCGCAATGCCTCTCGCTCACACCGGCTCTGTGTCTCTAGATCTCTCTGCCCAGATCTGGCGGAGTGTTCAGCGTGTGGTTTAAATAAAAACAAAAATAAGAAGAAGAAGCAGAAGACATTGGCCGCTCCGTAGCCATTTAGTTGGAAATGTTGCGGAGTAAAACGAACGCGCGAACTACTGCGGCATGAAATTAAATCCAACTTCATATCTGAGACGATGCTTGCTGCTATCTTGCATATCCAAGTGCTGGTGAAATGCAGCGGCAAAAGCCCCACAGATATTCAACAGATGCACATGCATGTGGCCATGTCCGAAACAAAGAAAACTCTTCTCTGTGGCTCAGGCGGTTGTCCAACCGTGCAATGTCCATGTCCATGTCCATTTCGATATGCGTGTGTATCTGTACATCTGAGTATCATTCCGCATGTGTGTGTGTGTGTTCATAGAGAAGGCAGTTGTTCAGTGCCCCAGAAACGAAACAGAAAACGGCAAACGAAGCAGCGATGATCGCCACATTTTCTTAATTTTTTTGCCCTCGACTTATTAATGAGCATCGTGAAAAGTGCGACCAAATGTGACGTTTAAATATTCATGAATCACCAACTATAACGCAGTTCCAGCTGCATCCACAGACACGTGCAATACACATACATGTATACAATTCATACACAAGCCACTTCCGTCGTCAGCCTTTCATTTACATACCTATTAGTCTTGGCTCAAATGACCAACGGGCTTTAGAGTTTCGTTTACAGATTTGCTAGCTTTCTCTGCTTTTGTCAACGAACCCCAATTAGCTGCGACTTAGTTGCTAAAAAATTTAGACACATAAATATACATAGGTAAAACAAATTAAACTTTCCCACACTTCTATTTGAGGTTAGCAACTGGAACCTAAGGCTGGGTGGAATCAATAGATCAAGCCAAAGAACTTCTAACTTGAACATATTTAACTTATTTATGTTTGGTTTGATAATATAGAGCAGTCTGTCCTAGCTGTCTCCCTCACCCGCCGTAATGGAGCGAGTTTCTTGAAAGCCAGAAATATTCTTCCCTGTCTATACCCTGAACCCATTAAAAATGGGAAAAAGGGTATAGTGTATTTGTGCAAAAGTATGTAACAGACATAAGGAAGCATCTCCGACCATATAAAGTATACATATTCTTGATCAGTATCAACAGCCGAGTCGATCTTAGTCATGCCCGTCTGTCTGTCCGTCCGTCTGTATGAACACGCGGATATCAGAGACTACAAGAGCTAGAGACTTCATATTTGAAATATAAGTTCTCATAGTCCCGGGATAGATCAAGTTTTTTTCATTTTTTATATCCTGTATGGGTAAAAAGGGTATTATGGAGTTGTGCAAAAGTATGTAACAGGCATAAGGAAGCATCTCCGACTATATAAAGAATTTATATTCTTGATCAGTATAAACAGCCGAGTCGATTTAGCCGTATCCGTCCTTTGCAAACAGCGACTCAGGGGCTGCAACTGCACTTTCATTTCTGCAATAAAGTTGCAGCGCATCATGGACATTACAAAAACAAACATTGCATTATGCACTGATGCCCCCGGCCATGCAAGGGGGCTGGAGCCTTGCTAATGACTGCGGTTTTTGAGAGTGTCCAAATTAAACCATCATAATTTGAGTAATGATTGAAAACCCAAGGGTATTTTGCCTCTGTAAGGGTATTTTTGAGACTGGAACTGGTACTAGGGCAGCGCGACTGTTTTGGTGGCTTTCTGATTTGCATATGTAAATGTGAGCCAGCACCACTGCTGTTGCCGTTGCCTGTTTGTGTGGTTATGGTTGTGGTGCTTCCATTTGCTTTGGGCTCATGCTCGACTTTTCCTTAAGTGAATATCTCAATTTGCATGGCGCAAGTGTTAAATAAGTCGTTATTGCATATTAAAATGCAGCCAATTTTCATTAAATTATTACCATGTGTATAATAAGTATATCAGTAGCCGTACAGCTAACAAACTGATGATGAATCATGTGACCCAAACACAAGTGTGTGTAAGCATAGTCATACTTTATTTAATTTAAATAGAACAAATGAAAAAGGATTATCTTCGGCGTGCCGAAGATTCTATACTCTTTTCGAACCTTTAGGCAATTTTCACTCTGCCAACTGCACCTCTGAAATTTCAACAGTAGTAAAAAACAAGTAAGAGTGCTCTAGTCGGGAGTGCCCGACTACGAGATACCCTGAACCCAGTCCTTACAATCATTCGTACTGCTCTAAACACACACATGCTGCAGTACAAGCAGTGCAAGCGGTTTAAGCAGTTAGCTTGCTTTTCGCTGAGCCCCACACAATGGAAAGTTAAATCTTAAATAACTTCTGTGTTTATTGTCCGATCTTATTGAAATTTTTGGGGCAAGTAATTGTCGATAATATGTGTTACCAAACCAAATTGCAAGGTCGTACCTTCAAAAATGCGTTTTTTAACTTTTGGGGGGTTTGGGGGGTGGTATCCAAAAAGTGAAATATTTGTTACATGTGTATGCTATTCGAGATTATACATGCCAAATTTGGGCTCTCTAGCTTTTATAACTTTGAAGTTATGTCCCAAAAACGCTAGTCAAAAATCAAAATTTATCGATAACTTTTGAATGCGACGAGTTATCGAACAAATGAAATAAACTTGATCTGTCCGAGATTAGGAGAACTTATGTTCCAAATATGAAGTCTCTAGCTCTTGTAGTCTCTGATATCTGTGTGTTCATACAGACAGACAGACGGACAGACGGACAGACAGACGGACATGGCTAGATCGACTCGGCTGTTGATACTGATCAATAATATATATACTTTATATGGTCGGAGATGCTTCCTTATGCCTGTTACATACATTTGCACAAAACCATAATACCCTTTTTACCCATTTTTAATGGGTTCAGGGTATAACAAATAATAATCAGAAAAATAAGTAAGAGTGCTCTAGTCGGGAGTGCCCGACAAGGAGATACCCTGAACCCAGTTCTAACATCCATTCATACTTGCCTAATAGTGTGCATACATTACATACAGACACACATATACTGCAAGCAGTGCAAGCGGTTTAAGCAATTAGCTTGCTTTTCACTGAGCCCCACACAATGGAAAGTAAAATCTTAAATAACTTCTGTGTTTATAATCCGATCTTTCTAAAATTTGTAGGACATAACATTGGCTTTAAAATGTGTGACCAAACCAAATTGCAAGGTCATACCTTCAAAATGAGTTTTTGAACTTTTGGGGGGATTGGGGGGTGGTATCCAAAAAGCGAAATATTTGTTACATGTGTATGCTATTCGAGATTATACATGCCAAATTTGGGGAATCTAGCTTTTATAACTTTTAAGTTAAGGCCCAAAAACGCTAGTCTAAAATCGAAATTGATCGATAACATTTAAACGGGACGAGTTATCGATAAAATGAAAAAAACGATCTGTCCCGGGATTACGAGAACTTATATTCCAAATATGAAATCTCTAGCTCTTGTGGTCTCTGATATCCGCGTGTTCATACAGACAGACGGACGGACGGACGGACAGACAGACAGACAGACGGACATGGCTAAATCGACTCGACTGTTGATACTGATCAAGAATATATATACTTTATATGGTCGGAGGTGCTTCCTTATGCCTGTTACATACTCTTGCATAAAACAATAATACCCTTTTTACCCATTTTTAATGGGTTCAGGGTATAAAAATAAAAAGCAGTAGGTCGCGGCTGGGATTTGAACCGTTCTCTCCCGTTTGTCAGCCCAGCACTCTAATACTTACGCCACCAACCAGTTTTGAAATGCGCTGACAAATTCGATTATACTGATATTTATTAATTGTTCGAAGAAAATAGTATATTAAGTTTGTGCTGAAGATTGTAACGCATAGAAGGAAGCGTCTGAGACCCCCAAAAGTTACTGCCAGTATGCTTAGAATGACAAAAAAATTGATCTAGCCATGTCCGTCTATCTGTCTGTATGTATGCAAACTAGTCCCTCAGTTTTTGAGCCATCGCTATAAAACTTTGCACAAAGACTTATTATTCAAAGGGACAACACATTGGTCGGAACCGGCCGGATCGGACCACTATATCTTAAAGCTGCCATACAACTGGAAGTCGGTTTTGGCCATAAATCCCATGTTTTCAAAGCTATCGCAATGAAACTATGCACAGATACATATTATACAAACATACATCACATTGATCGGAGCCGGCCGGATCGGATCACTATATCTTATAGCTGCCATACAACTGGAAGTCGGTTTTAGCCATAAATCCCATGTTTTCAAAGCTATCGCAATGAAACTATGCACAGATACATATTATACAAACATACATCACATTGATCGGAGCCGGCCGGATCGGATCACTATATCTTAAAACTGCCATAAAACTGGAAATAAATTTAATATTTCAATTCAAATTGATATCATATGATATCAATTTTTACAGATGAAAGTGCTGCAGTTAGCAGAGTGAAAATTGTCTAAAGGTTCGAAAAGAGTATAAAATCTTCGGCACGCCGAAGATAATCCTTTCCCACTTGTTTCTTTTGCGTTGTATAGTTTTTGTTATGACCAGTCGCCGCTGAGTTTCGTACCCGCGAGCTTTCGCTTGTCAGCACAAGCACAAGCAGTTTTGATGATCGATGACAAAATCCCTTGAAGAGCAGACTGTCAAAAGCTAACTTGTTTTGTTTTCCTGCAACCTGCAACTCGCGTTTTTCAACGCAGCACTCAACTACTTACACCAAGCAGTTTTAAAAATCGCTGACAAACTCGATTATACTGAGCATTTGTTTTTTCGCGTGGCATTGTTGTTGTTCTAAGACATTGGAAGCAAATTAATTTTATTACAGTTGTTTTATATTTGAAAGGAAGAATAAGAAAAAAGTGAAAATAAATGACCAGTCGCCGCTGAGACTTGAACTTGGGACCTTTCGTTTGCTAGGGCGTCACTTAAACCGCTACTCCACAAGCCGTTTCAATGATCGATGACAAAATCTCTTGAGCAGCAGACTGTCAAAAGCTTACTTGCGCTTGACTTTGTTTGCTCATATGCACCTGTTGTTCAAAATTTTTAATGACGCATATCTTCGCTATTTATGACTGAATCGTTTTGTGATTTTACACATTGATGAGTTATAAGGATGTTCAAGTGTACAAGGAAATTTAAAGCAATTGTTTTGAAAACGTCGGACTTATGGCCAAAACCGACTTAGAGTTGTATGGCAGCTATAAGATATAGTGCTCTGATATGGCCGGCACCGACTTATGTGCTGTTTCTTTGAATAATTAGTATCTGTTCAAAGTTTTTTCGCGATAGCTTTGAAAACATGGGATTTATGACAAAACCCGACTTCAAGTTGTATGGCAGCTATAGGATATAGTGGTCCGATCCGGCCGGCTCCGACCAATGTGCTGTCCCCTTAATTAAGAAGTGTCTGGGCAAAGTTGCATCGCGATAGCTCAAAAACTGAGGGACTAGTTTGCATACATACAGACAGACAGACAGACGGAAATGGCTAGATCAATTTGTTTTGTTTTTCTAAGCATACTGGCAGTAACTTTTGGGGGTCTTTTGCGAAAAACTAGCACATTGATTGCATTTGACTCTTTCGGATGGTTGTTGCCCCATAACTCAGCTCACATGTTGCATGCTGCATGCTGCATGTGGCCATTGCCGTTACTTGTTACCTGCCAACTGCAGTTGGTGCAATACCCAAGGTGGTAAGTTTTGGATATGACTGCCGATCATTTCACCGTTCTCGTTGAGTTGCATTCATGTTGGCGTCGTCACAGTCACCGTTACCGTCACCAGCACTTGAATACGGACGCTAACGTGGACTCGGCTTCCGACTCGAGTTTTGAGACTCCCTTGAGACACCTTATAGCAGGCAGCGGTTGCTCAAGCGTTAACTTTAAGTGCGCGTACTCGTGTGCAACTGGGAAGCCACAGCTATAACTATAACTATAGCAATACCTATAGAAGTATCTAAAGCTACAGCTACGGTTCCATAAAACTGCAGCACCAGGCGCTTGTGGTGGCGTTGGCCAGCAGCAAGTCTAGCGAATTGTACTGAGAGTACCGCTATTGGTCCCAACATGTTTTCAAGAGCCAGTTAAACTGGCACAAATAAACACACAGAGCTAACACATTCGCGTACCTTACACACACCCACACACTCACACATACAATTATGTGGTTGGCAATGCATCAAATAGTTTAGTCGAAACCTTCACGCACACATTTACATATATACAAGCTAGCTAAGCTTCAGCCCTACACAAAATCAGTGTGGCATAACTTAATTTATCTGACACTATCAACGCAGGATATGCATCAAGGATTCAAGTGCCCGCCTTAAGCTTAATGAAAGCTTGATGAAAGCTGGTCTTTCAAACTACTTGGTTCCACTAAAATTAAACTGCAATCAAGGTAGTTCTTAAACTCATTCAATTGCACCAGACTCAAAGTAAACTTGTTTTTTTTTTAAATATTAGAAATATATTACAAATGGATAAAGAGGGTGTATAATGAAGTTGTAGAAAAGTATGTAACAAGCATCAGGAAGAATATAACTTTTTAATGAGTTTCAACAGACGAGTCGATCTACATAGCTATGTCCGTTTTTCTGTCCGTCTTTCTGCGTGAACGGAGCTTGGGACTTCATATTTGTAACTTAACTGTAACAGTTTTTTTAGACATAACTTAAAAGGTAGAGGCACCAAATTCTGTATATATAATTTTGAATAGCATGTTAACAATATTTGACTTTTTGATAACGTGCAAAAACCCACATTTTGAAGGTTATGCAGTTTAAGCCACAAATTTTACTGTCAATTCTATACACAAAAGAATTCGACAAATATTGAGATAAACACAGACGTTGTTGAAGATTTTCCACAGTATTTTACTCTGAGAAGAAGAAGTGCTTACAGTGCTTGCACTTCTTGCAGGTTGTGTATGCTTATATTTATGTACACAGATAAGTAACTATGAATGAATGCAAGGACTGGGTTCAGGGTATATCCTAGCCAGGCATTACCGACTAGAGCACTAAAGAAGGAAATAATGGGGAAATAATGACGACTACATATTGTTGAATGTTGGTTAAATTATGTCGGATATTTGAAAGATTTGGTCGAAAAAGCAAGGAAATCTAATATATAATTTTTAATTCGCTCCAAACAAATTTACTAGAGCTACACCTTATAGTTTCTTGCAAATAATAAATTTGTATATCTCGTCAAAATAATGTCAAATCTTTGAGATACATATCTTTTACAGCTTGGAGGTAGCTCTACCGATTGGCTTTAAAAAATACCTCTCAATAAAATTTTGTTTAAGTTGCCAAGACTTGTAATCGATTCTCCCGGCTCCTAGAAAAATATTAACGTTTGGATAGTAAACAGTAAACAGATGATATACATATGTACATCATAAGTTCATATGTGGAGTTTGTTTTTACTATCGATTGTTTAAATTTTAAAAAATACTTATGGATAGATTTTATTTTGTGTCAGTAGAATAATGGGAAATGTATGTTATCCAAAAATAGATTTAGACAATTGCTGGACTGCTGCTAATAATTTGGTAATTTAAATTACCTGCATTGTGAATCTCAAAACATCGACAACAACAACAATCAATATTTCTGTGTAACTTTGGGAGCTCGAATGTTTCTCTGCGGATTTCACTATAGGGATAGGAAAAAATTAATCATGTTCGTGATTCAGATAACTCTGTCAAACGCAAATGTCACTTTGATGAATGATTATCGTAATTAAGTGGATAACGACGTCAGGGACATAACAAGGACTGAAACTCACTCTCTTCAATCCTCCTTGTAATTTGCTCTTTCTCTCTCTTGTTTGGACGGTGACACAGCGACATGTGCGACTCAATGAGTATGTCTTCAATCAAATGCAACAACAGAAAATCTTAGCACACACACACACACACACACACACACACACACACACACACACACACACACACACACACACACACACACACACACACACACACACACACACACACACACACACACACACACACACACACACACACACACACACACACACACACACACACACACACACACACACACACACACACACACACACACACACACACACACACACACACACACACACACACACACACACACACACACACACACACACACACACACACACACACACACACACACACACACACACACACACACACACACACACACACACACACACACACACACACACACACACACACACACACACACACACACACACACACACACACACACACACACACACACACACACACACACACACACACACACACACACACACACACACACACACACACACACACACACACACACACACACACACACACACACACACACACACACACACACACACACACACACACACACACACACACACACACACACACACACACACACACACACACACAACTCGCATATGACTGACCTTCGTAGTAGGCAATAGGGGGCAGAAACAGATACAGACAGAGTCGAAACGGCAGTGGCATTGACAATAGACAGGGGCTGTCTTCAAAAGTCAAAACACAGACGGAATAAGTCAACTGGATGCCATTACGGTAGCCGAGTCGAGCCATCTGCTAAATTAAATTGTAAATTTGCAATGCTCCTGGGACGAATTTCTATCTTTTATATGCTTTTACGTCTGCAACGATGAAGAGGTAACGAATTATGGCAACATCTACGCCGTGCGCCTTAAGGGTACGGGCTGGGTGGGTTGCTGGGTGTCTCGAGGTATATCTACGTCCCACCTTAGTCACATAACTGTGGCTGTAGCTGTGAATGTGTCTGTATCTGGGTAGGGCACCCATATTTATGTTTGCGTGCGGCCACATTGTCTTCCGCTTTGGCCCACCTCGGCGAGCGGAATGTTAAGCTACTAACGGCATTTGTTCTAATCAACACACAAGCGACGCGTCACAGGGCAGTAGAAACAAGTGGGAAAGGATTATCTTCGGCGTGCCGAAGATTCTATACTCTTTTCGAACCTTTAGGCAATTTTCACTCTGCCAACTGCACCACTGAAATTTTAAAAGTAGTAAAAAATCATTTTATCGCTTGGCATTTAGAATTGGTATCATATAAATTTAAATTTTGCATTTAAAGTATTGAATTCAAGCTATTTGATATATATTTGAAACAAATAATTGGCAAAAAAAAAAAGTAAGTCGCGGCTGGGATTTGAACCGAGTTCTCCCCGTTTGTCAGTGCAGCACTCTAATACCTACGCCACCAAGCAGTTTTAAAATGCGCTGACAAACTCCATTATACTGATCTTTTCTTTCGCGTTGTATAGTTTTTGTTCTAAGACATTGGTAGCAAATGAATTGGACAACAGTTATTTTATATTTGAAAGGAAGAATAAGAAAAAATGAAAATAAAGGACCAGTCGCCGCTGAGACTCGAACTCGGGACCTTTCGTTTGCTAGGGCGTCACTTAAACCCTTACGCCACAAGCTGTTTCAACGATCGATGACAAAATCCCTTGAAGAGCAGACTGTCAAAAGCTTACTTGCGCTTGACTTTGTTTGCTCATATGCACCTGTTTATGACTCAAACGATTTGCGATTTTACCCATTGATTTTCTTCGAAAAAAGTATAACATGAGACAATACACGGCATATAGAGTACATCAGACGTGCCCTGCAACGGGTCTTGTGTCCCATATACTCCCACATTGAGACTCATACTCATATTTGGGTGCACTAGTCGCGATGACTCCGAAAACGGTTATGGACGTACCTATATGTATGCTATATACACATACATACATCTGTAGCCTGGATGTAGCTCCTGAGCTAGTTGTTATGGACTCTTTGGGTGTACTAGGCAGCTATTTACGGCAGCCAACCAATCTGTTTGTCTCACAGCTAGACCGGGTGAAAAAGTTAGAAAACGGGGACGAAATGTTTATGAATAGTCTTGACATCTGACAGTGTGTTTATTTTATTTGGTCACATTTTCGTGATGATTTGTACGCGGCTTAGCGCCAATTACTTCACAACTTTTACAATGCAGACAGTAAACTATTCTTTAAAAATAATGTGTTGGCGCCAATTCCCTAATATATGCGGGCTCACATGTGCATGTTGGCAATAACCATACCATTTAAAAAAATTAAGACTTATTTAAAATAAATATATTTATTTTATATATTTAATTTTGAATCATTGTGGGTATTAGTAGTCTCGAGACTCAGTTTTTATTTCTCAAATTTTAATTTAATTTGTAGCGTTAGAAAATAAATGTTTGCAGCAATTATATATTTATACTCTTTTCGAAGAAAACAGTATAATAAGTTTGTGCTGAAGTTTGTAACGCATAGAAGGAAGCATCTGAGACCCCCAGAAGTTACTGCCAGTATGCTTAGAAAAACAAAACAAATTGATCTAGCCATGTCCGTCTGTCTGTATGCAAACTAGTCCCTCAGTTTTGAGCTATCGCAATGCAACATTGCACAGACAATTATTAATCAAGGGGACAGGACATTGTTCGGAGCTGGCCGGATCGGACCACTATATCTTATAGCTGCCATACAACTCTAAGTCGGTTTTGGCCATAAATCCGATGTTTTCAAAGCAATTGCTTTAAATTTCCTTGTACACTTGAACATCCTTATAACTCATCAATGTGTAAAATCACAAAACGATTCAGTCATAAATAGCGAAGATATGTGTCATTAAATATTTTGAAAAAAACAGGTGCATATGAGCAAACAAACCCAAGTGCAAGTAAGCTTTTGACAGTCTGCTCTTCAAGGGATTTTGTCATCGATCATCAAAACGGTTTGTGGCGTAAGGCGTAAGGCGTAAGGCCGCGCTAACGAACGCGAGTTTCGCAAGTTCGAGTCTCGGCGGCGACTGATTATTAATTTAATACTTTTTTCTTTTTCTTCCTTTCAAATATATAACTGTAATCAAATTAATTTGCTTCCAATGGCTTAGAACAAAAACAATGCCACGCGAAAAAACAAATGCTGACAAACGCGAGTTGCAAACTGTCAAACGAAAGGTACAGGTTCGATTCCTAGCGGCGACCATTAATTATATTAATTTTTTCTTATTCTTCCTTTCTTCGTCATTTGCTACCAATATATAAGAACAAAAACTGTACAACTCGAAAAAAAAAGATCAGATAATTGAGTGGCGTAGGTACTAGAGTGCTGCATTGACAATCGGGGAGACACGGTTCAAATCCCAGCCGCGACATATTGCTTTTTATTTATTTTCTAATTATTTTTTTCAAATGTATATCAAATAGCTGGCATACAATAATTTGAAAGATGAAGTTAAATTCATATGATACCAATTCTTAGAGCAAAAAAATAAATGCCACGCGATAAAACGATTTTTTACTGCTATTGAAATTTCAGTGGTGCAGTTGGCAGAGTGAAAATTACCTAAGGGTTCGAAAAGAGTATAAAATCTTCGGCACGCCGAAGATAATCATTTCCCACTTGTTTAGGGTTCGATTAATATATATATTTATTTTTTATACCCTGAACCCATTAAAATTGGGTATAATGGAGTTGTGTAAGGTGTGTAACAGGCATACGGAAGCATCTCCGACCATATAAAGTATATATATTATTGATCAGTATCAACAGCCGAGTCGATCTAGCCATGTCCGTCTGTCTGTCCGTCCGTCTGTCTGTCTGTCTGTATGAACACGCGGATATCAGAGACTACAAGAGCTAGAGACTTCATATTTGGAATATAAGTTCTCATAGTCCCGGGCCAGATCAAGTTTATCATTCATTTCATTTTATCGATAACTCGTCCCGTTTAAAAGTTATCGATAAATTTCGGTTCAGACTAGCGTTTTTGGGACATAACTTCCAAGTTATAAGAGCTAAAGGCCCCAAATTTGGCATGTAGGTTAGTATAAAAAAATGTAGGGACTGGGTTCAGGGTATCTCCTAGTCGGGCACTCCCGACTAGAGCACTCTTACTTGTTGTATATTGATAATTGTATTTGTATATAATATATTCATACTTTTATATTGCTTACATATTTATATTTTACACGTTCCGATCCATCATAGGTAGTGTGCATATGAATTAAAATACAAAATTTTTTCGTCAAGTTGAAGATAAGAATTTAAAAGTAGGGTATTTAAACTGTGACGTTTCAAAGAATTTTTATGTTCCTTGATTTTTATACACTGAACACATTAAAAATGGACAGGAGGGTATTATGGAGTTGTGCAAAAGTATTGAACAGGCATAAGGAAGCATCTCCGACCATAAAAAGTATAAATATATTATTGATCGGAATCAAGCTTAAGCTGCTTGCAGTATGTTTGTATGTCAGCACACTGACAAGTAAATATGAATGGATGTTAGGCCTGGGTTCAGGGTATCACCTAGTCGGGCATTTCCGATTAGAGAACTCTTACTTGTTTATAAATTTATATGTGTAAACATACGATTGTATACACATACGGAATATATTCTAAATAGAGCACAACGTGCAACGTACGACATGGAGAATGGGCCCCGAGGTCTCAAGCATGGGGCCAGGACACATGTGCCCGCTGCCAAGTGTTAAACTTGCCATTCGACAAAGAGGTGAATGTGTCGGTCAGTCAGTGTGAAGCAATGGGAATACCAAAGATACTAGCACTAAAGTTAGCACTAAGCAGGTTTAAAGGGATTCGCGAACGCGTTGGTGCGGACTTTGACAATAAGTAAATTGTTGACATTACATTAGAAAAAAATGCATTGCTTTTGCCTTTTGACATTCCGTTTTAATGGGCAATTGGAATTCGTTTGGCAGCACAGGGGTGTGAGAGCCAGGTTAAAGCTGATACAGGAACCGAGACCGAGATGAACAAGTTGGCATTTTACTTAATCCGAATTAATGGTCATTTATCGTGGCAAGGGGCGCACTTGATCGTGTCAATTTATCTGTCAAACGCGTAGTCGTTTAATTTCTGTGACGGAAACGCGATTAGTAACGTTCGATTGTGGCAGCAGCAGCAACAACAACAACAAGTAAGAGTGCTCTAGTCGGGAGTGCCCCACTAGGAGATACCCTGAACCCAGTCCTTACATCGATTCAAACGTATCTATCAATGCACATATATACAAACACACACATACTGCAAGCAGTTTAAATAGGCTAACTTCTTCATAAGGCCCCACACTATGGAAAGGTATATTTTAAATAACTTCTGTGTTTGGTGTCCGATCCTTGTGACTTTAGGACATCAAATTGGCTATAAAATGGGCGAAGAAACCAAATTACATGGTCATACCTTCATACCCACTTTTGGTGGGATGGGGGTACGGTATCCCAAAAGTTAAATATTTGTTACATGTGTATACTATTCGATATTATACATGTCAAATTTGGGGCATATAGCTCTTATAACTTTCAAGTTAATGCCCAAAAACGCTGGTCTGAAATTAAAATTAAATCGACAACTTTTGAACGGGACGAGCTATCGATAAAATGAAATACACTTGATCTGTTCCGGGACTACGAGAAATTATATTCCAAATATGAAGTCTCTAGCTCTAATAGTCGCTGATATCCGCGTGTTCATACACATAGACAGATAGAGGGACAGACAGACGCACATGGCTAAATTGACGCGGCTGTTGATACAGATCAAGAATATATATACTTTATATGGTTGGAGATGCTTCCTTATGCCTGTTACATACTTTTGCACAAAACCATTATACCCTTTGAACCCATGGGTTCAGGGTGTAAACAGCATCAACAATCACCAATTGTTGCGCTGGCTTTGACGTGTTGTGCGAGTAAAGGAGTCAGGTGTCAAGCTAGTGGGGATTGGTGTGGGGCAAAATATAAACAACATTACCAAAATGCCACAACGATGTCTGCGTCGGAGTCCCAGTCAGCGTTAGCATCGGTGTTCAAGGCTAGTTCTGGCAGCTGTCAGCGCAGACAAGAGTTGTGTGGGATTTTCAAAATTGTCACCACTGCAAGAGTTTGACACACTTGCCTCGTGCTTTGTCTCCAGCTAGCAACAAGCAGCTGAAACGAGTCTGAGTGTCATTGATTCGGCCATCAGATACAAAATACTGAGTACAATAACATCAGAAACACGACTTTCGCTTCAAGGGACAATTAAAAGTGTCACTCCAAATATAAGCAGTGGTTACATAATAACCATTTCCCCTACACAATTAGATAAATTAACATAAAGTTCTATCTTAAAACCGCTTCTAAATTAATCTATTTTTATGTACATTACATAACAAAACAGTTAATAGTGCTCTAGTCGGGAGTGTCCGACTAGGAGATACCATGAACCCAGTCCTTAAGGTCATATAAAGCTGTTGATCTTTGAAGATACTCACAAATACACACATTAAACCTGATTTTTCCCAGAGCCGCCTCTCAAATAGCTTCTGTTTATACCCTGATAAAACAAGTAATAGTGCTCTAATCGGAAGTGCCCGACTAGGAGATACCCTGAACCCAGTCTTTACAATCATTCATACTAATCTAAGCACACAAATGCTGCAGTACAAGCAGTGCAAGCCGTTTAAGCTTGCTTTTTCACCGAGCCCCATAAAATTTTTGGGCCATACAATTGGCAATAAAATGTGTGACCAAACCAAATTGCAAGATCGTACCTTCAAAAATGGGTTTTTTGAACTTTTGGGGAATTGGGGTGGTATCCAAAAAGTGAAATATTTGTTGCATATGTATGCTATTCGAGATAATACATGCCAAATTTGGGGCCTCTAGCTTTAATAAGTTGTAAGTTGAAGCCCAAAATCGCTAGTATGAAATCGAAATTTATCGATAACTTTTGAGCGCGTCCAGTAAAATGAAACAAACTTGATCTGTCCCGGCACTACGAGAACTTATATTCCAAATATAGAAGTCTCTAGCTCCTATAGTCTCTGATATCCGCGTGTTCATACAGACAGACGGACAGAGAGAGACAGACAGACGGACATGGCTAAATCGACTCGGCTGTTCATACTGATCAAGAATATATATACTCTATATAGTCGGAGATGCTTCCTTATGCCTGTTACATACTTTTGCACAAAACCATAATACCCTTTTTACCCATTTTTAATGGGTTCAGGGTATAAAAAGTGAAAAGGGTAAATTGATGTTGTGCAACAGTTTGTAAAAGGCATAAGGAAGCATATTCGTATAAAGTATATATATTCTTGATCAGTATCAACAGCCGTGTCAATCTAGCCATGCCTGTCTGTCCGTTTGTTTGTATGAATAAGCGGATATCAGATACTATCAGACCTATAGACTTGTTTTATAAGTTGTTTTAGATTTAGCTTCCATTTTATGAGGTTCAGTGAATAAGCAAGGAAACTGCTTTTGCTGCTTGCGGTATGTTTGTATGTCAGCACACTGATAAGTAAGTATGAATGGGTGTTAGGACTTACACAAATATTTAAATTTTTGGATACCACCCCCCAAAACCCCCAAAAATTAAAGAAACGCATTTTTGCAGGTATGATCAATTTGCAATTTGGTTTGATCACACATTTTATCGCCAATATTAAGCCCAAAAAATTGCAATAAGATCGAACAATAAAGACAGAAGTTGCTTAAGATTTAACTTTGCATTGTGTGGTGCTCAGTGAGGAAGGAAGGAAACTGCATAAACTGTTTGTACTGCTGGCAGTATGTGTACGCTTGCATGTATGTACAGTGATAAGTTATTATTATTGAATGTAAGGACTAGCGCACTTTTACTTGTTATTCCCTTTTTTCGGAGAAAATAGTATATTAACTTTGTGCTGAAGTGTGTAATGCATAGAAGGAAGCGTCGGAGACCCCCAAAAATTACCTCCAGTATGCTAAGAATGACAAGAGAAATTGATCTGGCCATGTCTGTCTGTCTGTCTGTCAGGATGTATGCAAAGTAGTCCCTCAGTTTTTGAGATATCGCGATGAAACTTTGCACAGAGACTTATTATTTACTTACTAAGGGACAGTACATTGGTCGGAACTGGCCGGATCGGATCACTATGTCTTATAGCTGCCATACAACTGGAAGTCGGTTTGGCCATGAATCACATGTGTTCAAAGCTATCGCCTTAAATTTCATTGTACACTTGAACATTCTAATAACTCATTAATGTTCAAAATTTCAAATGGATTGAATTATAATAAGGTATAATAATGCCTAATGGTTCGAAAAGAGTATAAAATCTTCGGCACGCCGAAGATAATCCTTCCCCACTTGTTATACTCTTTTCGACGAAAATAGTATATTAAGTTTGTGCTGAAGTTTGTAACGCATAGAAGGAAGCGTCGGAGACCCCCAAAAGTTACTACCAGATTGCTTAGATTGACAAAACGAATTGATCTAGCCATGTCCGTCTGTCTGTCTGTATCTATGCAATCTAGTCCCTCAGTTTTTGAGCTATCGTGATAAAACTTTGCACAGACACTTATTATTCAAAAGGACAGCACATTGGTTGGAACCGTCCGGATCGAATCACTATGTCTTATAGCTGCCATACAACTGGAAGTTGGTTTTGGCCTTAAATCCCATGTTTGTAAAGCTATCGCGATGAAACTTTGCACAGATACTTATTGTTCAAATATACATCACATTAATCGGAGCCGGCCGGATCGGACCACTATATCTTATAGCTGCCATACAACTGGAAATAAATTTTAATACATTTTGACAGCTAATGAAAGTGCTGCAGTTGGCATAGTGAAAATTGTCTAATGGTTGGAAAAGAGTATAAAATATTCGGCACGACGAAGATAATCCGTTCCCACTTGATTTACTTTCAAACTATTGCCAGAAACCGCTTGTCTGAGTTGAAATTCCTCAATAACTTTTGAACGGAGCATGCTATCGATAAAATGAAATAAATTTGTTCTGCTGTGAAAACTGATATTCCATATAAAAGGCTCTTGCTCTTACAGTCTCTGAAATCCGTTTGTTCATACATATGGCAGACAGACATTCATGACTAGATTGATTCGTGTGTATATATACTATATGGGGTCGGACACGTTTTCTTATGACTGTTACATACTAGGTATGACCTTGTATACCCAATAAACACAGGAGAAACACACACTGACTGGTACGTATTAATGAAGGTAAGGAATTGTTTTAAGTTGCACAGGGTATACAAATACCCTCATTTTACTTATATAGTCGCTGCAAATAATGACAATTTGTAAATGTATGAAAAAAGCGGGGTATATTTCAGCATGTATTTGTAGAAATTTCCTTCTGAAGTTCTGTCAGATTCTGTTTCGAATATTCTGTGTAACTTCACTTGCGTTTCCACAAAGGGTTTTGTTTCACGCAAAAGCAACTTGTATAATTAGTTTTGTAAATTGACAATTAGACAGAAAAGTATTTAAATTCTGTGTAGATTTTTCTTTTAGCTTAACGATCAATTGTATTTATTGGCAGATGTTGCCTCGTCCCCCCAAAATTTAAAATAGCCCAATAAAACATTTTGGTCTACATTAAATACAGTGGTGTGGGCAATCTGTGGTCATTCTAACAATCCAATAAGATGAGAAGTCAAAAAACGCAAAAGGGACCGTTACTACGAAATAGGAACGGAAACAGGCGAAGGACTAGGAATTCAGGAGCAAAAGGGCAGGAGCAGAAGAGCCTCTGCCGGCTAACTATGCATGAACCAAGCATTCTGTTCAAACTTACGGCACCCGTGGGAACAACCAATAATTTCAAATCCGACACATGCACACACTCATACAAATTCATATACGTAGACTTATCCCACCCACACAGGCAGAGCGACAGCCCACTGGCACACCCATACACTCATGAATCAATGACACATATATGAGTATCCTTGAATACTTTGTAAGCGACCAGCAATAACAAAATAACAACTGGCCATATCCTGAATTCTAGATTTTTTCACGTCACGTAGCTACTAAAAAGTCGACAGCAGAGCTCCGCTTTTAAGAATGAATGTGTATTCTTATATACTATATGCATGAACTTATAAATATATAACCATCCCGTTGCACTTCCAACTTCCAGAAGACACAACTCGACATCAGTTGTTGTTTATCCACTCGTTTGCGCACACATGAATTGTTTTCTGTGTTCTAAAAATCGTTTGTGTTTCGTAAGATCACATTTAACAATATGTAAGAAATTAATTACATTTGTTTATACTCTGTTCGAAGAAACTAGTATATTCAGTTTATATTCAGACAAAACAAATTGCTCTAGCCATGTCCGTCTGTCTGTCTGTATGTATAGGATCTCGTCCCTCAGTTTTTGAGCTATCGCGATGAAACTTTGCACAAACACTTATTATTCAACGGTACAGCACATTGGTCGGAACCGGCCGGATCGGAAAACTATATCTTATAGCTGCCATACAACTATAAGTCGGTTTTGGCCATATATCCCATGTTTTTAAAGCTATTGCGATGAAACTATGTATATATACTTATTATTTAAAGGGCCAGAACACTGGTCGGAGCCGGCCTGATCAATCCACTCTATCTTATAGATGCCATACAATTTGGAGTCGGTTTTGGCCATATATCCGATCTTTCCACAGCTATCGCCTTAAATTTCCTTGTACACTTGAACATCCTTATAACTCATTAATGATTAAAATTTCAAATCGATTCAGTTATAATTAGTTATAATTTAATATTTCGGTGGTGCAGTTGGCAGAGTGAAAATTGCCCAAAGGTTCGAAAAGAGTATAAAATCATCGGCACGCCGAAGATAACGAATAATTTACAAAGATATTTTTGAACATTTTACTGGAATTACATTCCTTTGTAATTAAAACAAGTAAGAGTGCTCTAGTCGGGAGTGCCCGACTACGAGATACCCTGAACCCAGTCCTTACAATCATTCGTACTACTCTAAACACACACATGCTGCAGTACAAGCAGTACAAGCAGTGCAAGCGGTTTAAGCAGTTAGCTTGCTATTTCGCTGAGCCCCACACAATGGAAAGTTAAATCTTAAATAACTTCTGTGTTTATTGTCCGATCTTATTGAAATTTTTGGGGCAAGCAATTGTCGATAATATGTGTTACCAAACCAAATTGCAAGGTCGTACCTTCAAAAATGCGTTTGTTAACTTTTGGGGGGTTTGGGGGGTGGCATCTAAAAAGTGAAATATTTGTTACATGTGTATGCTATTCGAGATTATACATGCCAAATTTGGGGTCTCTAGCTTTTATAACATTGAAGTTATGTCCCAAAAACGCTAGTCTGAAATCGAAATTTATCGATCACTTGTAAACGGTACGAGCTATCGATAAAATTAAATAAACTTGATCTGTCCCGGGATTAGGAGAACTTATGTTCCAAATATGAAGTCTCTAGCTTTTGTAGTCTCTGATATCCGCGTGTTCATACAGACGGACGGACAGACGGACAGACAGACAGACGGACATGGCTAGATCGACTCGGCTGTTGATACTGATCAATAATATATATACTTTATATGGTCGGAGGCTTCCTTATGCCTGTTACATACATTTGCACAAAACCATAATACCCTTTTTACCCATTTTTGATGGGTTCAGGGTATAAAAAAAACACGCCGATTCGGTGATTTTGAAATTTATTTTTAACTTTTGTCCGAATAATATAAAACTCATTTAAAAAATCCTTATGCAAAACAAGTAATAGTTTTCAAAGGCTGTCTTACACTTTTGGAGGGTTGGGGCGGTGTCTGAAAAGTTAACATATTTTTCCATATGTATATATATATATATATATATATATATTGTGTCTCTAGCTCTTATAGCTTTCAAGTTAAGGCCAATAACCAAATTTATCGAAAACAAATGAAACAAACTTGATCTGATCAGGGACAGATGGATATGGCTAGATGGACTCAGCCGTTGATGCTGATCAATAATATATATACTTTCTATGGTCGGAGATGCTTCCTTATGTCTGTTACATACTTTTGTATAACTCAATTATACCATTTTTACCCATTTTAAATGGGTACAGGGTATAAAAACTTTATCTCAAAAAGGGCAAAACACAGGTTTTATTTTAAGGATTCCGCAATGAAAAAGTACTTGAATTCAAGTATTTTGTACTCGGCTTACGAAAATGTGAGATTATCAAACTTCTGACACCGTTTGCGATTTTTTTATCCCGGAATCCCAGATTTGGTATTCTGTGAATCAGAAAAACAAAACATTTTTAATATATAGTATTATTTTCTATGAAACAATTGTCCCTTAATAAAGTTATTAACTCATATTTTGCTATCCTATAAATTCTATAAGCAATAAGTATAATAAATAAAGTAAAAAGGAGAATACAATTAATAAGTAATAGTAATCACAAGTTGCACATTAAAGTAAATTGGGGAACATAGCTTATATATTGTAAACAACTGACTTTATGTCCTATGACTTTATGTATTATATACCTATATACTTCATACTTATGTGTGTCCAATATTATATACATACTTTTACATACATATATATGTAATGCTGCCTGCTGCGTCTGCGGCTGCTTCTGTTTGTCGTTACACCTTTTTGTGTTTTTGTTGTTGATGATGCTGTTGTTACTATTGGAAAAACTGAAGAGAAATAAAATGAAATATTTCAAATGACCACGTCTTGGCTATTTTCCGTTACATTATGGTAAAATATTACTGTGGCGTACGCTCTGGACTGGCCATAATATCTCTCGTGCCCATTGGCTGTCCAACGGTCCAACAGACCAACGGCCCAGTGTTCCGTGCAGCGGGCTCTTGTTGGGGAAAGCGTGAAGTGTATAAAGTCATAAGGGCTTATGCATGAATTGATTGCAACAGTAGCAGCAGCACACTCCGCCGCACCACCACCGCCACCAGCAACATAGCTAGCAGGAGTCGGACACTTGCTGGGAATATACTCGTAATAAAATAATAAGAATTATATGCTTTTGTGTAACATTTCGCTTTAATAATCGATGAAGTCGCTACAGCAGCAGCTTCTTAGCTCTGGACAGTTCTCTGGCAGCGGTCGTTGTTGTTGGCCAAGTTGTAGCGTGTAGTGGGGCAACCGCAGCTGTGTTAGCTCGAGTGCCTGCGGCTGCTCATTGTTTGCCACGGGAGTCGAAGTCAGACTCGCACTCGGACTTTGACTCGTGGCCCAGCTGCATTGACAACTGAAATATTTGACATAATTAAATTTTGATACAAGTCCATAACTATTAGACCTTCCGGCTATCTTAGTAGCCCCACCGCGCAAAAATAAAACTACGACGAGTCGCTGCTGGCACAATTGACGGACACATTTTCGTACAAACAATGTTGCCCAAACATTCTTCATTCTGCGGCTTGTCAAAGCTAGTGGCATTGTGCACGTTATTTGTTTACTCCGTGACGGACCAGCAATCGTCTTAAGATGACCAAAACCACTGACTTGTCTCACGTACCAACTCTGACGACCTGTGAATGCTGTCGCCCCCACTCGCCCAACTACTCCCGCTCCTGCTTCTGTTGTTTGCGTTGGCTATTCGGCTGTTTGCGGGTATTCCACTTGTCATTAACCTTGTTATTAAAACACTTTTGTTTATGACCATAACATCTGATGTCCCAGACGCTGCCCAATGAGGAGTCAAACAGTACAAATAACTTACGTGCCTCTCATTTGTCTTTTCTTTTCGCTAAACTATTCGTATGTTGTTGGAGTCTGTGTTTCTTTACTAGCCTGTAGACAATAGACTTACGCGCCGCTCGTCACTGATGCGTTGCTGTGAGAGCCTGACCACTCCCACAGAGCCCAGGCTTCGATAGGATAGCACTGGACAGGCACAGGACATGGACTTGGCGCCACCGACAGACAAAGTCACCTTGCCCTCGCACTCGTCTTCCTTCCTGCCCAGTTACCCCCCCCCCCCACCCTCCCCATCACCACGCCCTATGCCATGCGGCCGTTAAAGATTACGTCGTTGCCACTTGGCGGCTATATGTTTTCCGGTGATCATCGTAATGTAAACGAAATGAGTTCAATTTGTTAACGCTGCAGCCACACGTATTAAGCACACTAATTTGCGGCATCGCTTCTGGACATATCAGCAATTTGTTTCAAGCAGTTGTCCCCATAATACACAAACTCACACACAGACGTAACTCTAAATGCCGACGACCCGTTCCGTGGTTGATTCGACAACAACATTCTTTGCTCTCGTCACATAAATAATCACCCAATTGACACATCCCATAGAAAACAAAACATAGTAATTTTAAGTAATTCAGAATATGCGATTTTGCTTCGAACAGTTACCAAAGTTTGTACTTACAATTTCCTTCTTACTGTAGGAATATGGGGGGTAACCAGAAATCAATCTTCTAAATTTGGTGACTCTAGCTCAAAAACTTTGAAAGATATAAATTATCCGATTTTTGGGGGCGGGAAAAGGCGTGGCCTGAATTCTACCATCAAAGTTTGGTGGCTCTAGCTCTTAAACTGTGCGAGATATAGGCTTCCATGTTTCGTAAGGGCGTGGTGGCTGGGGGGCGTTCTAATGGGCGTGGCCGGGAAATCCAGGACGCAATCTTTTGGGCTGGTCAGCTCCAGCGTAAGCTCCAGACAGATAGACGGACGGCCTGTCGGACATTCGACAAAACCAATATACTATGAGTACCTTCGGTATCAGAGTATAAAAATCAATCAAATCTGGGCCACCGGTTTTAAAGATTGATTTGAAAGGTATAAAAAAAAGTGGGGAAGGATTATCTTCGGCGTACTTTATTATACCCTGAACCCATTAAAAATGGGTAAAAAGGGTATAATGGTTTTGTGCAAAAGTATGTAACAGGCATAAGGAAGCATCTCCGACCATATAAAGTATATATATTTTTGATCAGTATCAACAGCCGAGTCGATTTAGCCATGTCCGTCTGTCTGTCCGTCCGTCTGTATGAACACGCAGATATCAGAGACTATAAGAGCTAGAGACTTCATAATTTAAATATAAGTTCTCGTAGTCCCGAGACAGTACAAGTTTGTTTAATTTTATCGATACTCGTCCCGTTCAAAAGTTATCGATACATTTCGATTTCAGACCAGTGTTTTTTGGCCATAACGCGAAAGTTAAAAGAGCTAGAGGCACATATCTATCAAATATTTCAGCTTTTAAATACCATACCCCCATCTCCCCAAAAATTAAAAACAGAAATTTTTCAAGGTATGACCTTGCAATTTGGTTTGATGACCCATTTTATTGCCAATGTTGTGTTATTTAAGATTGACCTTTGCATAGTGTGGGGCCCTGCGAAGAAGTTAGTCTGCTTAAACTACTTGCAGTATGTGTGTGTTTGTATGGATGTGCATTGATTGGTGAGTATGAATGGATGTAAGGACTGGGTTCAGGATATTTCCTAGTATGGCACTCCCAACTAGAGCACACTCACTTGGTTTTTTTTTTTGTTCTTATAATTTGTATCGCATGAGTTTAAATTTTTTTTTTTAATATTAAATTCAAGCTGTTATATATATAAAACAAGTGGAGAAGGATTATCTTCGGCGTGCCGAAGATTAAATACTCTTTTCGAACCTTTAAGCTATTTTCACTATTTTTCCGAGACTGCTTATTTAATTCGCAGATATTAATGTCGCATGCATATACCCCTACATATAAAATAAAATATATAAAGGTATTCATGTAAACAGGGACGTTTCACTATCCGCAGCTCGTGGACGCGTCCCTTACCATTCATAAGTGGTACCGAATTGAACAATATACAAGTTTCAGTTTTTCCAAAAAGTCAAAACTACATTACATATGTATACTACAATATACATACCAAATTTTGTGCCTGTTGCTCTTATACCTTTCAAGGCCGCTGTCGGAAATTGAATTGTCATAAAACTTAATCTGATCCATATTTTTTTTCGCGTGGCATTGGTTTTGCCAATGAATTTAAATTTTTCTTTTGAATTATTCTATTAAAGCTACTTTATGTATGAAAAAAAAATTAGAAACAATTTAGGAAATAGAAAATAAATGAATTTGATTACAGCTATTATACATATATTTGAAAAGAAGAATAAGAAACAAGTGAGAACGTTGCAGTCGGGCGGAGCCGACTGCGTAATACTCTGATACCATTTTAAGAACAGCTGAAAGCAAGTGAACAGAAAATTTTTGCTGGTGTTTGGGTGACCCGAAATCGGCATTCCAAGTTTTTGGGAACGGGAGGGGCATGGTCGATCTTTGGGGCGGGAGGGGCGTGGCCCCAAAAATTTTGGCCGATCTTTAGAGGGAGTGACAAGAAGTCTATCTTACAAATTTCTTGACTCTAGCTCTAAAACTGTGGAAGATATACATTTTCGCGATTTTTGGGGGAGGGAGGGGGCGTGGCCCCAAATTTTTTTTACCGATATTTAGAGGGGCTGACCTGAAGTCTATCTTCCAAGTTTAATGTCTCTAGCTCTGAAACTGTGGAAGATATAAATTTTCGCGATTTTTGGGGCGGGAGGGGGCGGGGCCCCAAAATTTTTTGCCGATCTTTAGGGGGGCTGACAATAAGTCTATCCTCCAATTTTGGTGACTCTAGCTCTAAAACTGTGGAAGATATACATTTTTGCGATTTTTGGGGGCGGGCGGGGGCGTGGCCCCAAAATTTTTTGTCCGATCTTTAGAGAACTTGGCCAGAAGTCTACCCTCAAAGTTTGATGGCCCTAGCTCTTAAACTGTGCGAGATATAGGCTTACGTGTTTCGTGGGGGCGGGGTGGCTGGGGGGCGTTCTAGTGGGCGTGGCCGGAAAATCCAGGACGCAATCTTTTGGGCTGGTCAGCCCTAGTCTAAATTCCAAATTTGGGGACTCTAGCTTCAAAATTGCGGTAAATATACACGTGTTATCGAATTGTGCATTCATGTATATCGATTTTCGCGATTACGGGGGCGGGAGTGGGCGTGGTCGAAATTTTGTTTCTGTAATCTGTAGAGGACGTCACCAGTAATATATATTCCAAATATGGTGACTTTAGCTCTAAAACTGCGGGAGATATAAGCATTTCAAATTAAGTTTGGAGGGGGGCTGGTGGGCGTAATAATGGGCGTGGCCGATTAACCTAGGATCCAATTTTTTCGGGAGGTCACCAGCAATATACCTACCAAATTTGATTACTCTAGCTTCAAAATTGTGGGAGTTATTCACGTTTAATCGATTTGTGATTTGAGGTGTATCGACATGTTATCGATTTGCCAGCCTCCCAGTGGGCGTGGCATAAATTTGGAATAAACTTGATCTGAAGCAGATAGCTATAATCATAACGCAAAAGATTTCAAGAGTCTATCTCATATCGTTTCGGAAATACGTGCGTTCATCCAGACAGACAGACGGACGGACGGACAGACGGACGGCCTGACGGACATTCGACAAAACCAATATACTATGAGTACCTTCGGTATCAGAGTATAACAAGTAAGAGTGCTCTAGTCGGGACTGCCCGACTAGGAGATACCCTGAACCCAGTTCTGACATCCATTCATACTTGCCTAATAGTGTGCATACATACAAACACACACATACTGCAAGCAGTGCCTGCGGTTTAAGCAGTTATCTTGCTTTTTCACTGAGCCCCACACAATGGAAAGTAAAATCTTAAATAACTTCTGTGTTTATTGTCCGATCTTTTTAAAATTTGTAGGACATAACATTGGCTATAAAATGTGTGACCAAACCAAATTGCAAGGTCATACCTTCAAAAATGAGTTTTTTGAATTTTTGGGGGGATTGGGGGGTGGTATCCAAAAAGTGAAAAATTTGTTACATGTGTATGCTATTCGAGATTATACATGCCAAATTAGGGGCCTCTAGCTCTTATAACTTGTAAGTTATAGCCCAAAAACGCTAGTCTGAAATCGAAATTTATCGATAACTTTTGAATGGGTCGAGTTATCGATAAAATGAAATAAACTTGATCTGTCCCGGCACTACGAGAACTTATATTCCAAATATGAAGTCTCTAGCTCTTGTAGTCTCTGATATCCGCGTGTTCATACAGACAGACGGACGGACGGACGGACGGACGGACGGACAGACAGACAGACGGACATGGCTAAATCGACTCGACTGTTGATACTGATCAAGAATATATATACTTTATATGGTCGGAGATGCTTCCTTATGCCTGTTACATACTTTTGCACAAAACCATAATACCCTTTTTACCCATTTTTAATGGGTTCAGGGTATAAAAATGAAAATAAATGATCAGTCGCCGCTGGTCTTGAACCCAGGACCTCTCGCTCACCAGTTCGCAACTTTACCCCTTACGCCACAAGCCGTTTTGATGATCGCTGACAAAATCCCTTGAAGAGCAGACTGTCAAAAGCTTTCTTGTTTTGCTGTTTACTGCTTACACCAAGCAGTTTTAAAAATCGCTGACAAACTCGATTTATACTGAGCTTTTGTTTTTTCGCGTGGCATTGTTTTTGTTCTAAGCCATTGAAAGCAAATGAATTTGATTACAGTTATTATATATTTGAAAAGAAAAATAAGAAAAAATGAAAATAAATGACCAGTCGCCGCTGGTCTTGAACCCAGGACCACTCGCTCACCAGTTCGCAACTTTACCCACTACGCCACAAGCCGTTTTGATGATCGCTGACAAAATTGCTTGAAGAGCCGACTGTTACAAATTTCCTTGTTTTGTTTTCCTGCAACCTGCAACTCGCGTTTGACAGCATTTGTTTTTTCGCGTGGCATTGTTTTTGTTCTAAGCCATTGGAAGCAAATTAATTTGATTACAGTTATATATTTGAAAGGAAGAAAAAGAAAAAAGTATTAAATTAACAATCAGTCGCCGCCGAGGCTCGAACTTGCGAAACCTGCGTTCGTTAGCGCTGCTCTTTACGCCTTACGCCACAAACCGTTTTGATGATCGATGACAAAATACCTTGAAGAGCAGACTATCAAAAGCTTTCTTGCGCTTGACTTTGTTTGCTCATATGCACCTGTTTTTTCAAAATATTTAATGACGCATATCTTCGCTGTTTATGACTCAATCGATTTGCGATTTTACCCATTGATGAGTTATAAGGATGTTCAAGTGTACAAGGAAATTTAAGGCAATTGCTTTGAAAACATCGGATTTATGGCCAAAACCGACTTTGAGGTGTATGGCAGCTATAAGATATAGTGGTCCGATCCGGCCGGCTCCGACCAATGTGCTGTCCCCTTGAATAATAAGAGTCTGTGCAAAGTTGCATCGCGATAGCTCCAAAACTGAGGGACTAGTTTGCATACATACAGACAGACAGACAGACAGACAGACGGACATGGCTAGATCAATTTGTTTTGTTTTTATAAGCATACTGGCAGTAACTTTTGGGGGTCTCCGACGCTTCCTTCTATGCGTTACAAACTTCAGGACAAACTTAATATACTATTTTCTTCGAAAAGAGTATAACAAGTGCTATGTATTATCTTCGGCGTGCCGAAGATTCTATACTCTTTCCGAACCATAAGGCAATTTCCACTCTGCCAACTGCACCACTGAAATTTCAAAAGTATTTACAAATCGTTTTATCGCGTGGCATTTATTTTTTGCTCTAAGAATTGGTTTGAAATTAATTTAACTTTTTCTTTTAAATTATTGAATTCAAGCTATTTGATATATATTTGAAAAAAATAATTAGAAACAAGTAGGAGTGCTCTAGTCGGGAGTGCCCGACTAGGAGATACCCTGAACCCAGTCCTTACAATCATTTATACTAATCTAAACACACACATGCTGCAGTACAAGCAGTACAAGCAGTGCAAGCGGTTTAAGCAGTTAGCTTGCTTTTTCACTGAACCCCACACATTGGAAAGTTAGATCTTAAATACCTTTTTTGTATATTGTCCGATCTTTCTGAAATTTTCAGGACAAAGCATTAACTATAAAGTGTCTGTCCAAACCAAATTGCACGGTTGTACCTTCAAAAATACGTTTTTCGAACTTTTAGGGGGATTTGGGATTTGGATATCACCCCAAATAGTGAAATATTTGTTACATGGGTATGCTATTTGAGATAATACATGCCAAATTAAGGGCCTCTATCTCTTATAACTTTTAAGTTATGGCCCAAAAACGCTAGTCTGAAATCAAAATTTATCGATAACTTTTGAACGGGATGAGTTATCGATAAAATGAAATAAACTTGATCTGACGGACAGACGGTCAGACGGACATGGCTAGATCGACTCGGCTGTTGATACTGATCAATAATATATATATATTTTATATGGTCGGAGATACTTCCTTATGCCTGTACATACTTTTGCACAAAACCATAATACCCTTTTACCCATTTTTAATGGGTTCAGGGTATAAAAAGTGAAAAAAAATGACCAGTCGCCGCTGAGTTTCGTACCAGCAACCTTTCGTTTGTCAGCCCGTCACTTTACCCCTTACGCCACAAACCGTTTTGTTGATCGATAACAAAATCCCTTGAAGAGCAGACTGTCAAAATCTTACTTGCGCTTGACTATGTTTGCTCATATGCACCTGTTCTTTCAAAATATTTAATGACGCATATGTGCAATCGATTTTCGATTCTACCCATTGATGAGTTATAAGGATGTTGAAGTGTACAAGGAAATTGAAAGCAATTGCTTTGAAAACATCGGATTTATGGCCAAAACCGGCTAAGAGTTGTATGGCAGCTATAAGATATAGTGGTCCGATCTGGCCAATTCCGACCAATGTGCTGCCCTTTGCACAATAAGTCTCAATAAGTTTCATCGCGAAAGCTCAAAATCTGAGGGACTAGGTTGCATACATACAGACAGACAGACAGACAGACGGACATGGTTAGATCAATTTGTATGGTCATTCTAAGCATACTGGCAATAACTTTTGGGGGTCTCCGACGCGTCCTTCTTTATTTTACAAACTTCAGCACAAACTGAATATACTATTTTCTCCGAAAAGAGTATAAAAAGGCCAGTTTGCAAAAGTTATTTTCTCCTAAGAACACATTTTAAGAAATTCGTAACTCTTTTGAAGGCATAGTATAATTCATTACAAACAAAATAAGTGTACTTTCACTAGTATCGGGGATAAATATCGATGTTATTACTTAACTCTTAACCAAATATGAGAATTTTCGTTTTTAGTACTATAAGACGCTTCATTTAAGGGCGGCTATTGATTCATCGTAATGGAGGTCGACCGATTTCTAACAATGATCCAAATCTGCACATTTGTAGCCCGTTTCTAACCCATTGAGTAATATCCGGAGGTCATTTCGAAAATGGAGTGAAATTATCCAATAATACGGTTTTTTAAAGCTCCGATCCGGCTGATTCCAATCAATGTGATGTCCATAGCTCAATAACTGAGGGACTAGTCCCAAGTAAACTATTAACTTTTGGGGGTCTTTATCACCTCCATAAATGCACTACACACTTCAGCACAAATGTAATATACTATTTTCTTCGATAACGCGAAAATTCCAAGTTCCTAAGTAAGTTTTGTCAAAATATTCAACTATTTTTATAAACTCTCTGAAATATTAATATGCGAATTTGTAATAATAATGTGTCCAGTAATTGAATATTTGCAGAGCAATAATACAATCTATGTTCGTATAAAATTAGGACCTATACTAATGTATGTTGGTAATGATGAATAAACAACATTATATTGACGAAACCATTAGGATTGGATTATAATAGTTTTTGTTTGGTTGATATCCACCATATTTTATTTAGTTACTAGCTGGTACCGGAGTGTTACCGCCCTCCCCTTTTTATACCCTGAACCCATTACAAATGGGTAAAAACGGTATTATGGCTTTGAGCAAAAGTATGTAACAGGCATAAGGAAGCATCTTCGACCATATAAAGTATATATATTCTTGATCAGTATCAACAGCCGAGTCGATTTAGCCATGTCCGTCTGTCTGTCTGTCTCTCTGTCCGTCTGTCTGTATGAACACGCGGATATCAGAGACTATAGGAGCTAGAGACTTCATTAATGGAATATAAGTTCTCATAGTGCCGGGACAGTACAAGTTTGTTTCATTTTATCGATAACTCGACCCGTTTAAAAGTTATTGAATTTAGATTTCAGACTAGCATTTTTGGGATATAACTTCGAAGTTATAAGATCTAGAGGCCCCAAATTTGGCATGTCTTATCTCGAATGGCATATAAATGTAACAAATATTTCAGTTTTTGGATACCACCCCCCAATCCCCCCAAAGGTACGATCTAGCAATTTGGTTTGGTGACACATTTGATTGCCAATTGTATGCCCCAAAAATTTCAATAAGATCGGACAATATCACAGAAGTTATTTAAGATTTAACTTTCCATTGTGTGGGGCTCAGTGAAAGCAAGCTGATTGCTTAAACCGCTTGCACGGCTTGTACTGCTTGAACTGCAGCATGTGCATGCTTAGATTAGTATGAATGATTGAAGGACTGGGTTCAGGGTATCTCGTAGTCGGGCACTCCCAACTAGAGCACTCTTACTTGTTTTCTTTGGCTCAGATTGGACTTTTCAAGCAACTGCTTCGAATGCTTCTCGAAGTCCTTTCTGTCGCTGACTTCTGTCCGGTTACTGGTTAGCTTACCGTTTGTTTACGACACCTAGGCCTTTTAATTCAACGTTTGGGAGAAAACATACTGTAACCGTATTCCCTCTTACATCAGATTTGCCACAGGCATAAAGTACATCACTCTGTTTATGTTGTTTATAACAGAACTGTGAAAAGCTACATGGATTAACTGACTATTTACTTTAATTCATATCTAAATGAAGTAACATGTAACACACCTTACTACGCGATATAATTCAGGGTATAATCATAAGCATACCCTTTTTCCACACCAATATTTATTTGCATTTTTCCGAATATATAGTATTTTATATTAATTATTTTATACTCACGGAAGATGGCAATTAGTACTTATTTGAATATGCTTCAGCTATCAGCCCATATACATAAGTAAAATAATAAGATCAAAGTTCATCGAGGTAGCTTTCCCAAATAAGTACATGGGCATGGTCGCCTTTCGTCGTCATCTACAAGAAGCATAACAACTACGGTCGCTATGAAATCCGATACGAATCACGATCGAATATCACACTCAAAGCCCAGGAGCTGGCTAACAAAGCAAAAGTAGCCTCTGCCCCTCAAGTGAAGTCCAGGAACAGGCCCAGACCTTGGCCAACTACCAGATGATGATCAAGCAAATAAAGAAGAAAACAGCGAATGAACGAATGGTCGAATGAACGATGCCCTGTCTGACTAGCTGAAGAGATTGCAAATTTTTGAAATGCGAAATACTAGAGAGCTAAGAGTATAACAAGTAAGAGTGCTCTAGTCGAGAGTGCTCGCCTAGGACATACCCTGAACCCAGTCCTCACATTCATTCAAACTAATCTATAAGTGTACATACACACAAACACACACATCTACAAACTACAAGCAGTATAAGCATTTTTAATGGGTTCAGGATATAACAAGTAAGAGTGCTCTAGTCGGGAGTGCCCGACTAGGAGATACCCTGAACCCAGTTCTGACTTCCATTCATACTTGCCTAATAGTGTGCATACATACAAACACACACATACTGCCAGCAGTGCATGCGGTTTAAGCAGTTAGCTTGCTTTTTCACTGAGCCCCACACAATGGAAAGTAAGAAATGAGGGGATTGGGGGGTGGTATCCAAAAAGTTAAATATTTGTTACATGTGTATGCTATTCGAGATTATACATGCCAAATTAGGGGCCTCTAGCTCTTATAACTTGTACGTCATATATTCCAAATATGAAGTCTCTAGCTCTTGTAGTCTCTGGTATCCGCGTGTTCATACAGACGGACGGACAGAAAGACGGACATGGCTAAATCGACTCGGCTGTTGATACTGATCAAGAATATATATACTTTATATAGTCGGAGATGCTTCCTTATGCCTGTTACATACTTTTGCACAAAACCATAATACCCTTTTTACCCATTTTTAATGGGTTCAGGGTATAAAAATTACAATTTTCATTTTCGATATTATTATTCAACTAGTTTTCATACCAGAGCCAAATTACAAAAAAATGGAAAAATTACGCTGTGCATTAAAATAGTAGTGCCAACTATTTTGATGAAAAAAAATTAGTAAACTTAAGTGAACTAAATATTTCATGTTTTATATTTTGGTTTTTGGGACTAATACAACAATATCAAGCATATTTTGTTTATTGGGGCTATGTATGGGCATGACATTTAGTCAATAAGATCCTTACAACTCTTTTCAGTGATTTTGGCCAATATCCTTAGCACTGTAGCTGAGAGTCTTTTGTACTTATTCAATTTATTATTACAATGATTCGTTTGACATCTCCCAACCAACTTTATATTACTTTAAGGTCCAGATGCAAGATACTTTTGACCCGTTTTAATTGTATACTAGGATGAAAAATCCATTTTATTTACGTTTCCAAACTAGAGTTTATTTGCAGAACATCCTTTAATATTTAAATAATCCCTACGTGGCCCACACTACCATAGATCGAAAGTATAGGGCCAAGGTCTGTTTACAAAATGCAGGGCCATACCATAATGTTCAGTCCACCACACTAAATCGTTTCGAAATTATGCTGGTGTTCAGTGTCCCCTAGGCAAGAAATATACTATTTGGAACTTATTCCATTAAATAAAACAATTTTGCCACCCATAATACTTCGCTCACCATTTCAGTAAACAGGCACATGACCTTTATTTAAAATTTGATTTATGTATCCACATACTCTGGTGTCAAAACAGGTAGCAGTCTGGAACTTTTCGTACTTAAAATATCTGAAATAGGTCGACGACAAATAGTAAATATGACAAATAATATAATACTGACCACTAGATTGGGATCCCTTTAAATCATGTTTGGGGGCTTCAAGAGGATGGTATCCCTATATCGCAGATTTTATCTGCCATCAAGAAACGGGACTTTATGTTTGGCGAAGCAAATTGAAAGGTTCTTACTATTGTGTTTGGAATTAAAAAGCATAAAGGAGGGATATCCAACCAATTTTCAATTTCCTGTTGGGCACGATCATGGTTTTCAGTAGGATTCCCTACGCTTACCATAAATTCTCAGTCCTCGATGAAAAAATGCTCTCTCTATATCACAAAAAAGGATGAATACACAGAAGTCATTAAGTATTTATTAGAAAATTGTTAAGCAATATTTACTAACATTGGGTTTTTGTGTCATTATTTAACTTTTTAGCATATTTTTGCTAAGCACTACTATTTTATTGCACAGTCGATTTTTGGGGCGAATCTCAAAATGCATCATAAAAAACACAAATGGAACCAAAAGCTGCTGAACATTTTGGTTTTTCTAGACCTAATATTCTCATCTATTAAAGAAAATGTCACTTGGTCAATTTTAAAGGCAGAAGAAGTCAGAATTGAGGTTTAAATACTTTAAGCTGCGGCACTACTATTTCATTGCACACAACTGTATATATTAATATAGCTTAATATGTTAGTTACTCATTATAATACAATTGCTTAAGACCACGAGGCTAAAATACCCTCGTGTCGACTTGTGTCGACTTGGTCTCAACCAAATATGTAGAACAAAATAATAGACTGTTAGCTAAAGCAAATTATTCTAAGGAACAGACATACGTTTCAGTTTCTCTAATGTAACAGACTCAATCCAATAGTAGAAATGCTCTGTACATGTACATGTGAGCTGTTGCCCTCGATCTAATCTTTTCATGAAACAGCTCCACTTGGACGGTGTCCTATTTGTTGCCGCCTGGCCACCACTACCACTATCTCCACGACACCGCAACGGCATCGCCAGCCGCTGTCCTGAGAAATTCCTGCTACTGGCACTATGTACCAGGTGTAATATAATGCTGCTTTTGATGACAAATGACAAACCAGATACAAGTCACGCCTCTTGAATCGAGCACTGGTTACTGCATTGACAATTCTCCTGTCTTGGAGGAGTGGGAAGCACGCGACGCTCAAAAATAATCAAAGCATGCATATTGTATGACTCGTTGCTTCAACAGATTGTGTCTGCTCTGAACTGCATAACAATTTGGCGAGTCTTTAATAATTCTTGCTAACGAAATTGCGTTGAAACTCATTAACGAGGTTAAAGGTGCCCAGTTTGGGGGTGGGGAGCAGAAGTTGAAGGAGGCTCAAATTGAATTTCATGCTTCAAATTCGAGCATGTTCCGGTCCTGTTGTTGTTCCTGTTGTTGGGTGTTATTTATGTAAGAACTGCTTTGGAATTATTTATTAACCCGATGGGAAAAGCTTCGAATGTGTCACAATGCTTGCCACGGGCCTTGCCTGAATACCTAATTCCGGGTGCGTCCCCCTTTCGGGCAATGTACATCGGCAAGGACCAGAACCTGGGGCCGCACAAGTGGGAATACAGTTGCTCACAAAGTGGCGCATCGTGCAATAAATGAAAGTGTTTTCCAATATAAGGAGCGATTTATCCTATAATGTGGTAATCGCTCGCGTAAAAGGCGACAAATCATTTAAACCCTTTCCCAAACCACTGATCGGAGTAGCTAGGTCCGCGCCCCACTCGCCCTGCCTGTGGCTGCCTAACGATTTAACGCTATGCATCCAGTCGGTACAAGGGTGACAACAATAACAAGTAAGAGCAGCCCTCGCTTCTTCTCCTATCTCTTCCCCACCCTACCCCATCCCATACCACCCAGGCATCAGGGCCCAGGGCAAAGGCGAATCACACACCCCATCATGTGCGTACGTCACCCCTCAAAGAGCTGAAAAATGTATGCACACGTTAACCCTTTCAGCATTTGGTGCGTAGTCAAGTACTTTGGACACAACCAGGGCCCGTAGGCAGCTAATGGTAATGTTTCATGCAGTCTTTCCTTTTGAAATTGGGCATCAGCGTTAGCATCATCAAGGCGGTAGCTGTTAGCTGATGGTGAATGGTATATGGTAACTGGTAGCTTAAAAAACGCTCCCTCCCCTCTATCCACAAAAATTGATCGTCCCCCACACGCCCCGCCCCGCTCAATCTAAAAGCCAATTCGAATGGGCCATGAATCTTTTTCGCCTTGCTCGTGCCAAAACATAAAAGTGAAATTTGTTTTTTATGACATCTTTATTCAGGAAAAATAAATACAAAGTAGTAGCCAGGGGACATTTGTGAGTGAGCTCCAAGTAACCGTTTCAGTTGCCATTCCATTGCATCTACCCTTTTCCGTATGGCCCTTATATTGATTAGCCAGCCGTTCATGATAAATCGCCCATTATGCAGTTTTCGCAATTGCGTAAATCCATTCATAACAACGGCTTAAAATTCACTCGCCGCAATGATGTTGACAACAAATGCGAGTAACATATCAAAAATGTAAATTATATTAAATTTATTCTTTCAGGCGACTGAGACCGAGGGACACATAATCGGCTGGCACATCATCTAAAAACTCGATTAAATCCTCAAAAGATATACCTAATGGCCTAAAAGACTAATTTTACAGGTTAAACGAGCCTTAAAATTTAGTATTAATATTTTTAATTAATATTTTCATTAGCTTGTCGAAATAATTTGAAAACTAAGTCTTGCATCATACTGATATTAAGTTGGCAACATATAATTACAAGTTGGCAATTAGAAAATTGTAATAATTTGTTTAATGCAAAGCGCATCCTATGGTATCAATATATTCTTGTGAAATATACAAAATATCTCATATAATGATATTAAGCTTATTGAAATGTATGCGTTATCCTTAAATTCTTAAATCTAATTAAGTTTGGTAGAGTCGTGCTTTTATTTATGTACCTAAATGTCGTCACTATGAATATGATTCTCTCGCCCCACCCGGAAGCTCCAGGAAAACGCTCAATTGGCAAACAGAAAGTATCCGAAAGTAAACACAATAGTGCTCTGTGGTCCATTAGGCATAAACTTTTGTACATGGAATTTGCATGTATGCATATGTATGCGTTTGTGTTATACACAGAGATATTCGTGTACAGACATTAAATGCCATTTTTGTTACATTGCTGTGTGTTAATAAATTTTCGATTAATCAACGCTTGACTTTTATTTGCTGCGTTTCTTTCTGAGTTGTGATGACGTCTGACAGGATGAAAGATTGTGCGACGAGACCGCGGCTGTTACACAGTTTCGACAATTTCATTTATGGTAATTTGAATGCTCAACAAAGGTCGTGAAATAAATAGGGACAACAAATCAGTACAGGCCGTAAGAGTCATGTAAATTGTATCTGCCGCCCTCTGGTAATTGAGCAGATCCGCTAACACAATGCCTGGGGTTGGCGCTGGTGCCGTTGTCGTTGCCGGGTCGGTACCGGGGACACGCCCGAACATGTAGTCGAGCACGTTGCCATTTGGCCAGCAACAGCAATATCAACCAGCAACCAACGAGCAGCAGCAGTGACAGTGGAATCACCAGCGCCAAGTCCCATGTGAGCTGTGAAGTTTTTTAATCAAGCCGCCTGTCAAGTGTTTGCAAAACAAATACCAAGCTTATCCATCAATCAAAACACGCAATATGGCAGCGTGACTTTCCACTACTAAGCAGCCGTAGCAGCAACAGCAGCAAGTGGTTCTTGACACTTGGCTGCTTGACGAGTGCTAAACCATATGGAACGGAGCGGAACAATAAAGCGACACTGTCAAACATTTGCATACACGACACCCAGCACACACAACACACAACATCCAGCGCGCACGAACACCTCAGCACTAACACACACAGGGCACACAGACGCGAGACGCATGCACGCCATGACGCAGTTCTCGTTGTCGGTCACCAATGCAGACGAGCGTGAGCTGAGTGTGTTTGCATATTTTTAATTGCAGCTAATCAAGCTGTTAACTCCGTTTGGCTTGACATAATCAAAGTGTCAGTTCAGATTCAGCCTCAACAGTTTTTTAATGGACTCCATTAGAGTAGAGCCAAGGTCGCTCCAATTCCAACTGTGACTACAATAGTAGTATCACCATCATCTGCTGGCGGCCGTCTGTCACTTCCATAGCTTCACAAATTATTCCAATTGCATTTGCATGCTGGGTATATGAGCATATATGTATGCATATGAGCTGGATGGGGAGGCTTTTTTTGTTGCTATTTGTCAAGCGTATTGTGTTAAAATTGATTCTTAAACGTTTTGAAGAATGATGCAAACTTGACTTCAGCTGTCAGCTTGCCAGTCACCCTCCCTAACCAACCCCAGAGAGCTAGATGGACGGATGCTAGCGGAACGGAAATCGGATGTGAATTGCGCGGGGGCAATCCAGTGGGCAACAGGAACAACACATTAAACAGCAGTTCCTGGTGTAAACATACACAGCAACAGCAAACACGCAAAATATTGTAAATACCATTGTAAAAATGAAAAAAAAGGATACAGATATGGCAACAGCTCCACTTACAGCTACAGAACACAGGATACATATTGGCAAAACAATGGGTAAGAGCCACACACACGGACATACTCTAACAGCAACAACAACCCCAATGGAAGGCAGCGTAAATGGTGAAAAATATGCGCACAGATATGAGGACAGATGTCGAGAGTTTTAAATTGTATTATCTCATTTAATGATGTTCAAATTGAGGCTGACAAATAATGGGGAGTATGTCAGTTGGTGGCGCCTCATTCCTAAATCTCACGCCACTTTGCGACACCAGCCATTGCCCCTCTCCGAGCAACTGGTGGAGACCTAGACCAGACCCACATCAAGGCATTGGCATCACTTTAAATTGCTGCTGTCGAAAAGACAGTGTGTTTTTCTGTGGGGCTGTGCGTTAGCAAATGGGAGCAGGCTGGGGCAGGGGACTCGGGCTGAACTATTTGTCATGTCTGTCACACTCTCGTACATCGTTGTCAACACTATTAAGAAGATAAATAAATTTTAACTTTGTTCGAACACCAGTCAAATGTTTAATATCTACGCGCGACAAGTCAATGTCAGCGGCTGAGGCAGCACAATCCTTCCCAACTAATTTCACACCCTCCACCTACGACCAGTGTTCACGAATAGCCTTGGAATTAAAATTGTATTGCGGTTTTGGGCTTATTATTGCCTAGTTCAAAAATCCTTGCCAATTTAAGTCAATATTAATATATATATATTGGCATTTCCACGGCAAGGTCCACCGAGACTGAAAAATTAAAAGTTCTTGAAAACAATTTGTGTTATCATATTTTCTTAGTGAAAATAAAAGTTATCTAATTTGAAACAATTGAATTTTTTTTGAATCGAGGTATTCGAATGCAATGTCGATCAGTCGTTCGACCGACGAAAAACAACATTTGTTATTTGTGCGTCAAAAGGACTTGCAGGAAGATCATTAAATTTTGAATACAAACAGAGACTTTGCACACAATTAAATGAAAAAGAGTAAGAGTGCTCTAGTCGGGAGTGCCCGACTAGGAGATACCCTGAACCAAGTCATTATAATCATGCATACTAATCTAAACACACACATGCTGCAGTTCAAGCAGTACAAGCTGTGCAAGCGGCTTAAACAGTTAGCTTGCTTTTCACCGAGCCCCACACAATGGAATGTTAAATCTTAAGAAACTTCTGTGTTTATTGTCCCATCTTTCTGACATTTTTAGGACATAACATTGGCTATAAAATGTGTGACCAAACCAAATTTCAAGGTCGTACCTTCAAAAATGCGTTTTTTCCAATTTGGGGGGATTGGTGGGTGGTATCCAAAAAGTGAAATTATTTTTGCAAGGGTATGCCAATCGAGATTATACATGTAAAATTTGGGGTATCTAGCTCTATAACTTTCAAGCTAATGCCCAAAAACGATACATCGATAACTTTTGAACGGGACCAGTTATCGATAAAATAAGATAAACATGATCTGTCCCGGGTCTACGAGAACTTATATTCCAAATATCAAGTCTCTAGCTTTTGTAGTCTCTGATATCCGCGTATTCATACAGACAGACGGATAGACAGACGGACAGACAGACAGACAGACAGACAGACAGACGGACATGGCGAAATCGACTCGGCTGTTGATACTGATCAAGAATGTATGTATGTATACTTTATATGGTCGGAGATGCTTCCTTATGCCTGTTACATACTTTTGCACAAAACCATAATACCCTTTTACCCATTTTTAATGGGTTCAGGGTATAAAAACCTTGATGAAAAATATGAAAATTTGTGATATTGGTTATTATATAAAGTCGGTCCTGCTCAACATCTTAGTTGTAAGATCGAACAATTTTTAAAAACTATTGTATACTCTTTTCGAAGAAAATAGTGTATTAAGCTTGTGCTGAAGTGTGTAATGCATAGAAGGAAGCGTCTGAGACCCCCAAAAGTTACTGCCAGTAAAACAAAACAAATTGATCTAGCCATGTCCGTCTGTCTGTCTGTCTGTCTGTATGTATGCAAACTAGTCCCTCAGTTTTTGAGCTATCGCGATAAAGCTTTGCACGGATGCTTATTATTCAAAAAGGACAGCACATTGGGCAGAGCTGGCCGGATCGGACCACTATATCTAATAGCTGTCATACAACTCTAAGTCGGTTTTGGCCATAAATCCGATGTTTTCAAAGCAATTGTTTTCGTTTCTTTGCACACTTGAACATCCTTATAACTTATCAATCCGTAAAATTTGCAAAACGATTGAGTCATAAATAGGGTTTATGTCATCGATCATCAAAGCTGCTTGTGACGTAAGGGATAAAGTGGCGCCCTGGATAACGAAAGGTGCTGGTTCAATTCCTAGCGGCGACCAATAATTATTTTAATTTTTTCTTACTCTGCTTTTCAAATATAAAATAACTGTAATTAAATTCATTTGCTACCAATGGCTTAGAACAAAAACAAGTGAGAACGTTGCAGTCGGGCGGAGCCGACTGCGTAATACTCTGATACCATTTTAAGAACAGCTGAAAGGAAGTGAACAGAACATTTTTGCTGGTGTATGGGTGACCCGAAATCGGCCTTACAAGTTTTTAGGGACGGGAGGGGCGTGGTCGATCTTAAGAAGGGGTGACCAAAAGTCTATTTTCCAAATTTGGTGATTTTAGCTCTAAAACTGTGGAGGATATACATTTTCGCGATTTTTGGGGGCGGGAGGGGGCGGGGCCCCAAAATTTTCTGTCGATCTTGAGGGGGCGGACAATAAGTCTATCCTCCAATTTTGGTGACTCTAGCTCTAAAACTGTGGAAGATATACATTTTCGCGATTTTTGGGGGCGGGCGGGGGCGTGGCCCCAACATTTTTTGTCCGATCTTTAGAGGACTTGGCCAGAAGTCTACCCTCAAAGTTTGGTGGCCCTAGCTCTTAAACTGTGCGAGATATAGGCTTCCGTGTTTCGTGGGGGCGGGGTGGCTGGGGGGCGTTCTAGTGGGCGTGGCCGGAAAATCCAGGACGCAATCTTTTGGGCTGGTCAGCCCTAGTCTAAATTCCAAATTTGGGGACTCTAGCTTCAAAATTGCGGGAAATATACGTGTTATCGAATTGTGCATTCATGTATATCGATTTTCGCGATTACGAGGGCGGGAGTGGGCGTGGTCGAGAATGTGATCTGTGATCTGTGATCTGTAGAGGACGTCACCAGTAATGTATATTCCAAATATGGTGACTTTAGCTCTAAAACTGCGGGAGATATAAGCATTTCAAATTAATTTTGCAGGGGGGGCTGGTGGGCGTAATAATGGGCGTGGCCGATTAACCTAGGATCCAATTTTTTCGGGAGGTCACCAGCAATATACCTACCAAATTTGATTACTCTAGCTTCAAAATTGTGGGAGTTATTCACGCTTAATCGATTTGTGATTTGAGGTGTATCGACATGTTATCGATTTGCCAGCCTCCCAGTGGGCGTGGCATAAATTTGGAATAAACTTGATCTGAAGCAGATAGCTATAATCATAACGCAAAAGATTTCAAGAGTCTATCTAATATCGTTTCGGAAATACGCGCGTTCATCCAGACAGACAGACGGACGGCCTGCCGGACATTCGACAAAACCAATATACTATGAGTACCTTCGGTATCAGAGTATAACAATGCCACATGAACAAGTAAGAGTGCTCTAGTCGGGAGTGCCCGACTACGAGATACCCTGAACCCAGTCCTTACAATCATTCATACTAATCTAAACACACACATGCTGCAGTACAAGCAGTACAAGCAGTGCAAGCGGTTTAAGCAGTTAGCTTGCTTTTCGCTGAGCCCCACACAATGGAAAGTTAAATCTTAAATAACTTCTATGTTTATTGTCCGATCTTATTGAAATTAGGGCAAACAATTGTCAATAATATGTGTGACCAAACCAAATTGCAAGGTCGTACCTTCAAAAATGCATTTTTTGAACTTTTGGGGGGTTTGGGGGGTGGTATCCAAAAAGTGAAATATATGTTATATGTGTATGCTATTCGAGATTATACATGCCAAATTTGGGGCCTCTAGCTTTTATAACTTTGAAGTTATGTCCCAAAAACGCAAGTCTGAAATTGAAATTTATCGATAACTTTTAAACGGTACCAGTTATCGATAAAATTAAATAAACTTGATCTGTCCCGGGATTAGGAGAACTTATGTTCCAAATATGAAGTCTCTAGCTCTTGTAGTCTCTGATATCTGTGTGTTCATACAGACGGACAGACAGACGGACATGGCTAGATCGACTCGGCTGTTGATACTGATCAATAATATATATACTTTATATGGTCGGAGATGCTTCCTTATGCCTGTTACATACTTTTGCACAACTTCATTATACCCTTTTTACCCATTTGTAATGGGTTCAGGGTATAAAAACAAATGCTCAGTATAATCGAGCTTGTCAGTGCATTTCAAAACTGCTTGGTGGCGTAAGTATTAGAGTGCTGCTCTGAAAAACGGGAGAGCATGGTTTGAATCCCAGCCGCCGCAAATTATTTCTTTTTATTTTTTTTCTAATTATTTTTTTCAAATATATATCAAATAGCTTGAATTCAATAATTTAAAAGAAATATTTAACTTCATTTGATACCAATTCTTAGAGCAAAAAAATAAATGCCACGCGATAAAACGATCTTTTACTACTTTTGAAATTTCAGTGGTGCAGTTGGCAGAGTGAAGATTACAGGCTAACAAGGCAAAATGAGATCGAAACTGTCCAATTTTACTTGTGTAGCTTGGTTGTTAGGAGCTATAAAGTCGTTTGCTGTCATAAGTGAGAAATATTATACTTTTCGAAGAACATAGTAGATTAACTTTGTGCTGAAGTATGTAATACATAGAAGGAAGCGTCGGAGACCTCAAAAAGTTACCGTCAGTATGCTTAGAATGACAGGACAAATTGATCTGGACATGTTCGTCTGTCCGTCCGTCGGTCTGTGTTTCTGTATGTATGCAAACTAGTGCCTCAGTTTTTGACCTATCGTGATAAAATTTTGTACATACATATTATGTAAAAGGACAGCACATTGGTCGGAACTGGCAGTATCTTATAGCTGCCATACAACTGGAAGTTTGTTTTGGTCATAAAACCAATGTTTTATAAGGTATCGCCTAAATTTCCCTGTACACTGGAACATTCTTATAACTAATCAATATTAAAAATTTCTAATCGTTTGAGTTATAAATATCATAGATTTGCGTCATTAAATATTTCGGAGGTGCAGGTGGCAGAGTGAAAATTGCCTAAAGGTTCGAAAAGAGTATAAAATCTTCGGCACGCCGAAGATAATCGTTCCCCACTTGTTTTATTTAAGTATTTAAAAATTAAACAAGTGACGAGTCGATAAATTAAACAAATAAGAATGCTCTAGTGGGGATTCGACTAGGAGATACCCTGTACCCAGTCCTTAAATTTTTTCGTACTATCCGTAGCTTTAATCCTTATTCCTTATATTATTGTATTCCTTAGTCAGATATATTTGATTTAATTTGATCTATAATTAGTCCCGTTCAAAATATATCAATAAATATTTCCTTAAATTCAAGAACTAATAAAATAATAGTAAATAATACCTCCCCAAAAAGTTTAAAAACTCTTTTTTTTACTTTTTTATGTCGCATATCCACAGATTTGAACGAAACCTTTTCACCCAAAAATTTGATTGGAATTGTTATTGAAGAATAAGCATATAAGGGATTCATTATAACATTTTGCATGGTAAGCACTCCATTGCAGTGGATAAACCTTGCATTGCTTATATACAAATGCATGAACGTTTGGTACAGGGTACAAACGAACAGTCTATTGATGATTTTTTGCACAAATTTGCTTTCATTCATTTTGTGATATTGATTATAATAACAAACAGATCTGAATAATAATATAAAATAAATAAAGTAAATAAAACAAGTGGAGAAGGATTATCTTCGGCGTGCCGAAGATTAAATACTCTTTTCGAACCTTAAAGCAATTTTTACTATTTTTCCGTGACTGCTTATTTAATTCGCAGATATTAATGTCGCATACATATACCCCTACATATAAAATAAAATATATAAAGGTATTCATGTAAACAGGGACGTTTCACTATCCGTAGCTCGTGGACGCGTCCCTTAGCATTCATAAGTGCTACCGAATTGAACAATATACAAGTTTCAGTTTTTCCAAAAAGTGAAAACTACATTACATAATATACATACCAAATTTTGTGCCTGTTGCTCTTATACCTTTCAAGGCTGCTGTCGGAAATTGAATTGTCATAAAACTTAATCTGAACATACGAGAGCTTATATTCAGAATTTGAGATCCATATTTTTTTTCGCGTGGCATTGGTTTTGCCAATGAATTTAAATTTTTCTTTTGAATTATTCTATTAAAGCTACTTTATGTATGAAAAAAAAAATTAGAAACAATTTAGGAAATTGAAAATAAATAAATTTGACTACAGCTATTATATATTTGAAAAGAAGAATAAGAAAAAATGAAAATAAATGACCAGTCGCCGCTGGTTTCGAACCCGGGACCTCTCGCTCACCAGTTCGCAACTTTACCCACTACGCCACAAGCCGTTTTGATGATCGCTGACAAAATCCCTTGAAGAGCAGACTGTCAAAAGCTTTCTTGTTTTGCTTTGTACTGCTTACACCAAGCAGTTTTAAGAATCGCTAACAAACTCGATTTATACTGAGCTTTTGTTTTTTCGCGTGGCATTGTTTTTGTTCTAAGCCATTGAAAGCAAATGAATTTGATTACAGTTATTATATATTTGAAAAGAAGAATAAGAAAAAATGAAAATAAATGACCAGTCGCCGCTGGTTTCGAACCCGGGACCTCTCGCTCACCAGTTCGCAACTTTACCCACTACGCCACAAGCCGTTTTGATGATCGCTGACAAAATTGCTTGAAGAGCAGACTATCAAAAGCTTTCTTGCGCTTGACTTTGTTTGCTCAGACTATCAAAAGCTTTCTTGTGCTTGACTTTGTTTGCTCATATGCACCTGTTTTTTCAAAATATTTAATGACGCATATCTTCGCTGTTTATGACTCAATCGATTTGCGATTTTACCCATTGATGAGTTATAAGGATGTTCAAGTGTACAAGGAAATTTAAGGCAATTGCTTTGAAAACATCGGATTTATGGCCAAAACCGACTTTGAGGTGTATGGCAGCTATAAGATATAGTGGTCCGATCCGGCCGGCTCCGACCAATGTGCTGTCCCCTTGAATAATAAGTGTCTGTGCAAAGTTGCATCGCGATAGCTCAAAAACTGAGGGACTAGTTTGCATACATACAGACAGACAGACAGACAGACAGACAGACAGACAGACAGACAGACAGACAGACAGACAGACAGACGGACATGGCTAGATCAATTTGTTTTGTTTTTATAAGCATATTGGCAGTAACTTTTGGGGGTCTCAGACGCTTCCTTCTATGCGTTACAAACTTCAGGACAAACTTAATATACTATTTTCTTCGAAAAGAGTATAATAAACCCTGGAATATAATGCAATATCCCGATTTCAATAACAAAACAAATAAGAAGACTTTATGGAACTTTATGGGCTGTTATCACAGGCGACTATCTGTTACCAATTGCAAATGGAAAAGTTCAGCCTCTTAATTTTCGGTTTATTATAAACAAAGTTTAATAAGTAATGCGCTTGACAAATCATTATGTACAAAGTACAACACATTTAAAAATATTATTAAGCTCATTGATATCCAAATATTCAAAGTATCATCGCTGATTGCGACCGCGCATTATGTGAGACAGGCCCTAGGAATAGTATCGTGTTCCAAAGTTCTAAAAATAATCCATCCAAATGCTGGGGTTCGTGACTAAAAGTGACACGGTTTAATTTGACTCTCATGTATTGGGAGAGTCACGCTCTGAAGGGCTTAATTTGATAAAATAGTGCCCAGTGATTGGGAAAGTCCGGCGACCCACTTGCCAGATGCGTCGTCCAGTTTTGTGCTGCAACGATCGTTCAATCTCTATCGGCCTTAAAAGACCACCCTGCATAGGAACCGCAATGTGGAATCTAAGACGTAGACGTACACGGAGTCGGAGATGTAAGTGTAGATACCCCTATGAACTTTTCGGATTTGAAAAGAGAACTGTGTGTGTGTGTTTGTATGGACTGGCCTGAGTTATAAAATGGAAACCGCACGAATTGCTGATTGACCAAACATATATGTATGTATGTATATGTGCGTCCACCCAGGGGGGGGGGCGTGTTTGGTGATTAAACCTCCTCCCACATTTTTTAAAGTCGAAGAAATTAATATCGTCTATTTTTGATCTAATAAACTAATTTGCACTGTATTTTTTATCTAATCAACTAATTTGCACTGTATCCCCGCCCCCTCCCCCTCCCCTCCAAACCCCCAACACATACCTCTTACAACTCTAGCGTACGCCATTGTATGTATTTATGTACATACATGTGAGCATGAACATATATGCATATGTATAAAGATATGCATATATGCATTTATTTATTAAAGCGGTGGTGCCAGCGAAGCTCCACAATTGGTGGTGCCATTGAATACTTTTAAAGTTCTAGTACATAGTCAAAACTCCAGCACATGTACAGCTAGAAGGGAAATGCTCGCATGTAGTATAAATGTGCTACACTCAATCTATAAGAAGGGAGTAGTGGGCTGGGTGACGGGGAGCGGGGCTGTGTTAGCTGTTAAGAAAACGACGAGTCTAAAATCGGTGAATGCGACTAATGGAAAAATTCATATTAAATCGATTATATTGACAAGGGGTGCACATGTAGAACGCGACCACGACCACGAGCCACCAGCCCTACCCTTGCCCCGCTCTGCTCCACCCTGCCACGCCTTGCTGTTTCTGGCTGCCTGCTGCTGCCGTCATTCACGTCAAGGGCCAATACAGTGGGCCATGTGTGGCACCGCTGAGACAAAAATATCTATAAAGCAAAACAAGTAAGAGTGCTCTAGACGGGAGTTGCCGACTAGGAGATATCCTGAACTCAGTCCTTACATCCATTCATACTTACCTATCAATGCACATCCATACAAACACACACATACTGCAGCAGCATGCTAAATTCTTCACAGGGCCCCACACTATCGAAAGTTGAATCTTAAATAAATTCTGTGTTTAGTGTCCGATCCTATGTGAAATTTTCGAGACATAAAATGGGCTATAAAATAGGCCATCAAACCAAATTGCAAGGTTATACCTTTGAACATGAGTGTTTTCACTTTATGCTATTTGAGAGTATACTTACTAAATTTGGAGCCTTAGCTCTTATAACTTTCAAGTTATGGCTAAAAAACAACTAGTCTGATATCGAAATTTACCGATAACTTTTCTAAGGTACTTGGACTACGGGAACTTATATTCCAAATTTGAAGTCTCTAGCTCTTATAGTCTCTGATATCTGCGTGTTCATATAGACGGACGGACAGACGGACAGACAGACAGACGGACATGGCTAAATCGACTAAGCTGTTGATACTGATCAAGAATATATATATACATTATATATTCGGAGATGCTTCCTTATGCCTGTTACATAATTTTGCACAAAACCATAATACCCTTTGTACCCATTTTTAATGGGTTCAGGGTATAAAAATGAGAGTTTCCGCATGGTACATGGCTTCGAGCAGTTAGCTGGCTTTTCACTGAACTCTACTCAATAGAGAAGTTAAATCATTAACAAGTGGGGAAGGATTATCTTCGGCGTGCCGAAGATCTTATACTCTTTTCGAACCTTTAGGCAATTTCCACTCTGCCGACTGCGCCACTGAAATTCCATATACTGTCAAAAATCGTTTTACAGCGTGGAATTTATTTTTTTTTGTTTTAAGAATTGGTATAATATGAATTTAAATTTATACTTCTTAAAATATTTAAGGAAGAATCAGCGCAGCACTCTATAACATACACCACCTAGCCGTTTTGAAAATCGCTGACAAACTCGATTATACTAAGCGTTTTTTCGCGTGACATTGTTTTGTTTTGGTTTTAAGACATTGGTAGCAAATGAATTTGATTATAGTTATTTTATATTTGAAAAGAAGAATAAGAAACAAGTAAGAGTGCTCTAGTCGGGAGTGCCCGACTAGGAAATACCCTGAACCCAGTCCTTACATCTATTCATACTTTCCAATCAATGCACATCGATACAAACACAAACATACTGCAAACAGTGCAAGCATTTTAAGCAGGCTAACTTCTCCGCAAGGCCACAAACTATGGAAAGGTAAATCTTAAATAACTTCTGTGTTTAGTGCCCGATCTTTGTTAAATTTTCAGGACATAAAATGGGTGATCAAAATATCTTACAAGGTCATACCTTGACAAATGAGTGTTTTTCAGTTTTGGGGAGATGGGGCTACGGTATCCAAAAACTGAAATGTTTGTTAAATGGGTATGCTATTCGAGACCATACATACCAAATTTGGTGCGTCTAGCTCTTATAACTTTCAAGTTATGGTCAAAAAACACTGGTCTGAAATCAAAATTTATCGATAACTTTTGAACGGGACGAATTATCGATCAAATGAGATAAACTTTATCTGTCCCGGCACTACGAGACGCTATATTCCAAATATGAAGTCTCTAGCTTTTGCAGTCTCTGATATTCGCGTGTTCATACAGACAGACAGACAGACATACGGACATGGCTAGATTGACTCGGCTATTAATACTGATCAATAATATATATACTTTATATGGTCGGAGATGCTTCCTTATGCCTGTTACATACTTTTGCACAACTTCTTTATACCCTTTTTACCTATTTTTAATGGGTTCAGGGCATAAAAAATGAAATTAAATGATCAGTCGCCGCTGAGATTCGAACCTGCGAGCTTGCATTTGCCAGTGCGTCACATTACCCCTTACGCCACAAACCATTTTGATGCTCGATGACAAAATCGCTTGAAGAGCACCTCTTATGACTCAATCGTTTTGCAATTTTACCCATTGATGAGTTATAAGGATGTTCAAGTGTACTAGGAAATTGAAGGCAATTGCTTTGAAAACATCGGACTTATGGCCAAATCCGACTTCGAGTGGTATGGCAGCTATTAGATATAGTGGTCTGATCCGGCTGGCTCCGATCGTTGTGCTGTCCCTTTGAATAATAAGTCTCTGTGCAAAGTTTTATCGCTATAGCTCAAAAACTGAGGGACTACTTTGCATACATACAGACTGGCAGACATACAGACAGATAGACGGACAGACGGAAGTGACTAGATAATTTGTTTTGTCATTCTAAGCATACTGGTTGTAACTTTTGGGGGTCTCCGACGCTTCTATGCATTACATATTTCAGCACAAAGTTAATTTTCTTCGAGAATAGTATGAAGATGTTTATCTTTCGATCGATAATTCTTATGGCAGTTATATTATATAGTGACGTACATATATACTGCTGGTAACACACAGAATGGTCTATGCCAAGTTTCAGCAAAATATTTATACTCTTTTCGAAGAAAATAGTATATTAAGTTTGTGCTGAAGTTTGTAACGCATAGAAGGAAGCGTCAGAGACCCCCAAAAAATACTGCCAGTGTGCTTAGAATGACAATACAAATTGATCTAGCCATGTCCGTCTGTCTGTCTGTCTGTATGTATTCAAACTAGTCCCTCAGTTTTTGAGCTATCGCGATAAAACTTTGCACAGACACTTATTATTCCAGGGGACAGCACATTGGTTGGAGCCGGCCGGATCGGATCACTATATCTTATAGCTGCTATACAACTGGCAATAAATTAAATATTCTTATAAAAAAAAAAATTTTACGCGACAAAACGATTTTATACCGCTTATGAGTGAAAATTGCCTATAGGTTCGAAAAGAGTATAAAATCTTCGGCACGCCGAATATAATCCTTCCCCACTTGTTTTACTTCACGATAAGGGTATACAAATACTGAAAAGCATTATGGAGGCAGGAGGGAAATACAAAATTTGTAACTTATTAACAAGAACAAATACGTTGTCAAATATTAATGATTCGCAAAGCAACAAGTAAGAGTGCTCTAGTCGGGAGTGTCCGACTAGGAGATACGTTGAACCCAGTCCATACATTCATTCATACTAATCTATCAGTATGCAGTACAAGCAGTGCAAGCGGCTTAAGCAGTTAGCTGGATTCACTGAGCCCCACACAATGTAAAGTTAAATCTTAAATAACTTCTGTGTTTACTGTCCGATATTATTGAAGTTTTTATATCATACAATTGGCAATAAAATGTGTGATCAAACCAAATTGCAAAGTCAAAGATGGTATGCAAAAAGAGAAATATTTTTTACATGTGTATGATATTCGAGATTTTACATGCCAAATTTGGGGCCTCTAGCTCTTATAACTTTGAAGTTATGTCCCAAAAACACTAGTCTGAAATAAAATGAAATACACATGATCTGTCCCGGGACTACGAGAACTTATTTTCCAATATGAAGTCTCTAGCTCTTATATTCTCTAATATCCGCGTGTTCATACAGACAGACAGACAGACGGACGGATAGACAGACAGACAGCTAGATCGACTCGGCTGTTGATACTGATCAATAATATATATACTTTATGTGGTCGGAGATGCTGTTATGCCTGTTACATACTTTTGCACAACTTCATTATACCCTTTTTACCCATTTTTAATGGGTTCAGGGTTTAAAAACCATGTGGCGACACTCTCATTTTTAAACTCTGGTAAAAGCCGTCTCTCATACAAATTACTGAAATGCTATTTGACAACATATTTTTAGAGGGGGCGACAACAACAACACCGACAACAACAGCGACACCTTGCTCTGCCAGAAATGTGAATGTGTGTCCATGCCCCCTGCACCCGCAATCCAATCCACACGCCTCTCACTTGCCAGCACACACATCGCCTCGCACTTGCACTAGCCTAAACGCACCGCAATCTAATTGCTGATGGCAGCATCCACGGTTCTTTAATTGAAGACATCAACACTAGCTAAAAATACGATATATGTACATATTTATGTTTGATTGTGTGCACATGCGTATATGCGTGTGTGCGTAATCGATGAAGGGCGAAATGGGTAATGGAAGCGAGGAGTTTCGGGCATTGAGAAGGGGGCAAGGCGTAACTTGTAACTGCGTTTGAAATAGAAAATAGACAAAACAATGCCTCATACGATAGTTTTCATTGAGCTTTGTTAATACATATTCAAGACACAAGCTCTGGACAGTAAATCAATATTAAAGAAACGAATGAAAGTGTGCTGAAGAACATAATAAATTATAGTTAAGTAACGAAACCACATACATAACAGCTGTTATGCTTGATTGCGCTGAAACTCAAAAATAAATATATTTTTAGACGATGTGGCAAAGAAAACTATATTGAAAACATTTGTTGTTATCATAAAGAAATCTTGCATTCTTCGAGTAAGCTAGGAAAATATCCAAAATTCTTTATAAGAGTGGTTCGATCCCATGGCTTCTACTCCTAATGCAAGCTCAGAGCATAAGGAAATGTGTGGCAGTGGCATGCTATGGTGCTATGTATTGTGGTGTAATGCTATAAGCTGTTATTTCACCGTCTGAGCATTCAGCTTCTTGTTGCTGAGCGAAGTACCACAGCCCCAGATGCTTGACGTTTCGGCAGCCCCATTGTTAGCTCCGAGTACCAAATATCAACAGACATACAACTCATCTACACATAATGATAGCAGGCAGGTAGCATAATACAGCAGTCGACTTCAAATTCAACAGAACGGAGCGGAACTGGCTTCGACGATGATGCTGACGACGAGGACATCGACGATAGCGACATCGACATGACGCATGGAGACTGGAACTGGGAATGGAACTTGTGTATTTGTTTTCTTTGTTTGCAATGTGCTTACATGGCAGGCGACAATAGTTTACATTTGCTGCCATTTAAAAATTAAAAGGTGACAAATCATAACAACAGCCGATGGGTAATATTGTCGGGAGAAATAGCCCAAAGCGACTGAGTAAATACTGAGTACAAAAGCCTCGATCGGTTACAGCTTGAATTTGAATGCTTCAAAAATAGGGAGAAAAAGATGAGGGGTGAGAAAGCGTTAGCCGGAAGCCAGATATGCTAAGAATTCCATAAGATTAGTCTCTCGATTTATAAAGGTATTTCATGTTCTAGTCAAAGTAACCCTTTCTGGAAGAAATTCATTTAAGCTGTAGGCGTGGATATATTTTTTACTCTTTTCCAATGGGCAGATTTCACTAGCTTATATTTTACGCTTAATCAATTGCTATAGAATTGTCAACGACTAATGCGCAGCTATTCCTGTACTCCTCTTTTTTTTCAAAATAGCTAGACATTTTTAGCTTTGATGGGCAATAAGGTCTGTGAGGGAGGTAACTAGTAATATATATTCCAAATATGGTGAACTTAGCTGTGGGAGATATTAGCATTTCCAATTATTTTTAGAGGAAAGGCTCGAGGGCGTGACCAGATCGGAACTAGGATCCAAAATGTTTGATTTCCTACTGTCCAAAACTTTTAAGACAATCGGAAAATAAACACAAAAATTGCTTAAGATGTAGTTTTCTATAGTTTGGGGCTCAGTGAAGAAGCAAGCTAACTGCTTAAGCTGCTTTCACGGCTTGCAGTATATGTGTGCTTGTATGTATAAGTAGGTAAGTGGGTTCAGTGGGTGTATCACCTAGTCGGGCACTCTAGACTTGCGCACTTTTACTTGTTTTTTCCATACCTGTCTGCTCGTCTAGCAAAAAACGTGCGTCCTGAAGATATTCAGTCAGCGCACATACATGACATATGTAACTTCAGAACAACTTAGCTTTCAAATTTGGTTTATGGTGTTGCTAAATTTGTGATTTGACGTTTCAGCAAAAGAATTCTTTGGACCATCAAAATATTTAGATGAATAAACTCTCAATTCTCAACTCCATTAAACTAACGTCTTTGGTTGCTATAGAGTAGTGTCACAATATGTGCGATGCATTTGTTGTCATATTGGGACATCGTAGAGCTTATGGCTGGCTTCTTTTTGGCTGAAGAGCTAAAAAGCATGCTCAGTCGATAATCGCTGCATAATAAATGGCATCACTGTCCCATCCGAAAGATCATTATCGCCATAAAACTACAACTAAACATCACTTATTTTAAGATCATAGTGTTATTGCGGGATTTAAGTATGCGCGCACGCATTTTCAATTAAAGGCATATGCTGAATAGGTGGGTGGACCCCAATATATCTGCGGAACTGCAACTCTAAAGCTGAGATGAAGCTAAAGTTCGAGCTGCATATGTTGTTGCGACTGCAACACAGTTTGCAGCTTGACATCTTTCGAGCTGATGAAGTCAGTGGACGGGCACACAGAGTCCCAAACCGCGAACCGAGACAAAGACGTTGGAGCCGAGAAAAAGAGACCACCAGACTCGATCTCAAAAATTTTGGAGTAGTGTGGCCGACGACAAATTAATTTGGCATCGGCACCTCATTGGCAAACAATGGGCAGGGCAATTGGCCAAAAAGACACCGGCAGGAAAACAGCTAAGAAAGTCTATCGTTCCGGGCACCGCGTTCGAAATTCTGCGATCTGCAAGCTGGGCTGAGCGCTTTCGTGGATTGTATGTGTTATCTTAATATTGTCATTGTCACAAATTTGCAAAAAGCTACGCTAATGGATTACACGATTTTCGCATTATCGCTTTGTTACCGCGCCGATCGCAATCGCATGCGATCAGCGACAGCAACTGGTGCCCAGGCTTCAGCTGCAACTCTAAGTCTAAAATCTCCAATCGCAGTCGCAGCCCTGTGGCAGCTTCATGGCTTCATGGCATTGTATGTAAAACCACTGCAAAGCATTGCGACCGCCAACATATCGCGTCGGCTTCTCGATACGGGAAAAAAGCGAGATTAAGGCCAACTTTACAAGCAGGAAACGCTGCTGCTGCTCCAGCCTCAGTCTCAGTCTGAGCCTCCTTTCTGAGATCACGTACTCGCTTCAGCTTTCAAAGTGCCCATGAGCATTATGCCAGACACTTTGTCTTTGACAGCAGCCCAGCGGTCTGTGCCTGGCCCTGTGTCATGGCCAGAACCAGGCCCGGTGTGCTGTTTATCCAGAGCGAATATGGTCTTATCAGCAGCGAACATAGCACGTTCCATTGTTGCTTCGTTTCGATCTAATCTGGCCATTGCCGATGCTCTGATGCTGATCCGTTCTCGTAGTTGCGTTGAGTTCTTGTTGCTCCCTGGCCTCGGCCAACATGGCTGCCAGTTCCAAGTGTCATACAAGCGGCGACTTTCCGTCTCTACTCAGCTTAATGGAAATTGGCATTCGAATATATCTAGACAATTGGCTAAATGGCCAGCTTACATAATATTCGAATGCCACTAAACAACCCTGACATGGTAGATTACATAACTTTCTGGATTTATGCTCTCATGAAAGTAAGCATATAGCTTCCAATCTATTCAATTCGTGTAAAATTCATATTTTCCAAGTAAGCAAATAATAAACTAGTATAGCACCATACATTAACAGATTTCGAACGTTCCGAATTCCGGATCCCAATGTTGTTAACAGTATCTAGAATAATATATTCTCCCGGATAGACTTGTATTTTTGTTTCTAGCTATAATCTTTTTAAGGATATAATCTATATTTTCATATTTTATTACAATCGACATTTCCTTAGGAATTGTATCAAAAGCTCTAAATAATTAAATATTTATATTTATGTTTCATAAATTTTAAACATTACTAATAAGAGATATGTAACTTATACTTATCTTATTCATTTTCTTATTAGGATCCCTTCATGTGTTGCCTTCATCTCGGAACACAACACTTTTAATCGTTTTACCGGCTATTTGTAAGTTGAGCACTTCCTTAATGCATTATTACTGACCTATCCCATTTTTGGGCACATGAAACTTGCATATATGAGCATTTCCATGGGCTTTGAGTGTTGTCAAATATGGCCGTTTTATGCTAATGTAGTGGTATGGGAAATCACGAAAGGGTGAATTTTCTGACTAAACAGGTAAGGTGAGAGGTGGTGGTGGGGGATGGGAAACTGTGCTGCTAATCGGTTAAAAGCCAATTGAAATGCACTGATATGAATCAATTGGTGGTTGGGGGAAACTGTTTAGGATGATTAAATTTGTGATAGAAATGATTTTACATATACTTTGTCGTCTGGCCCTAAATTCGCTTCCCCTTACCAACTAGATCTGCATGCCACCCTCCGCCCGCTTAGTTATAGAATGAATAAATCGTAGTCGAGACCGAATACCCTCTGACTTTAATGTTGCCACATCGGAATGAAAAAAATAATAAAATAAAAGAAGAAAGCAAAGTAAAAAACACTCCCATAAAAGCAAATATTCAACAGGACGGCAGGGGTAAAGACACCAGTAGTCAAGTGCATGCATACAAGGGATGCTCAGGCAGGCAGGCAGATGGATGGTTTGATGGTGCTCCGGTTGACGTTCCCACATTATACAGATGCGGCGTTTATATAAATAGGAATAGGTCGCCCAACAGTTGGCCGTTGTACATTTGTTTCTTTTTGTGGTCAAATACTTTTGCATGTAAATGTTAATTCATTGATTTTTATAATGCGCGCACGTCAAAAGGGATAATACCCCCAGCATTCCCCAGTACTCCGCTGCTTGGGCCACTCTTGTCGAATTCATCGCAAAGATTTAGTGGGGGATGTTGGGTTTGGGCTATGCAAACATTGGAAACAACCAAAGTCCAAACAACCTGCAGCTGAACAGGAGAAGCTGAATGAAAAGCCAAGGCAAGTAAAGGAGCGAGTGTTTGGCTTTGATGTTGCTTACATTTCATCACTGAAGTTGTCGTTGTCAATAAAACCCAGTTAATGGGTAAACACCCGCAATACCAACCCACCAACTCTCTCCAGCCGCACAGGAATCCACTGCGAATACCACAAAACTAAAAACATAACTTCTGGTTAGACAAACATTGTTTGCGCGGTCGCCCAGTCAAATATTTGTGGCCCGAACATTTACTTTTCGAAGCAGCAGCTGACTCGGAACAAATCGATTGCCACTATCACGGCACACGGAACCCATATTGATAGAAATGATTTTCAAACGGATATAACTAGCTAAATTAATTATTTACATACCAAACGCAATAGACTGTTTATGATTCCTGCAAGTATACTGAGATGTTTTTTATTGTAAGGGATAAAGATACAAAAATATGTATTTAAATTTATTCAACAAGAGCGAAATAGACTGGAGACAGTCTATTGCCTGTTCGCCATGCGAATTGTTTTCCCATTGGCGACAAGTGGCGCAAAAAATAAGCTTGTCCGTGGAAGATGAGATGTGTTTGGAAAAGCAATGTATATGTATGGACAGTAAAAAATATGGTTTACATATTAAGCCAAATTTGCGTGTATACACAACAAGCCAACAAAACTTTGAAGCTTAAATCCTTATGGAATAACAGAATTACGACAGCAAAGTAAAGATAAAACAAGTGAGAACGTTGCAGTCGGGCGGAGCCGACTGCGTAATACTCTGATACAATTTTAAGAACAGCTGAAAGCAAGTGAACAGAAAATTTTTGCTGGTGTTTGGGTGACCCGAAATCGGCATTCCAAGTTTTTGGGAACGGGAGGGGCATGGTCGATCTTAAGAGGGGGTGACCAGAAGTCTATCTTCCAATTTTGACGACTCTAGCTCTAAAACTGTGGAAGATATAAGCTTTCGCGATTTTTGGGGGCGGGAGGGAGCGTGGCCCCAAAAATTTTGGCCGATCTTTAGAGGGAGTGACAAGAAGTCGATCTTCCAAGTTTACTGTCTCTTGCTCTGAAACTGTGGAAGATATAAATTTTCGCGATTTTTGGGGGCGGGAGGGGGGCGGGGCCGCAAAATTTTTTGCCGATCTTTAGGGGGGCTGACAATAAGTCTAACCTCCAATTTTAATGACTCTAGCTCTAAAACTGTGGAAGATATGCATTTTCGCAATTTTTGGGGGCGGGCGGGGGCGTGGCCCCAAAATTTTTTGTCCGATCTTTAGAGGACTTGGCCAGAAGTCTACCCTCAAAGTTTGGTGGCCCTAGCTTTAAGCTGTGCGAGATATAGGCTTCCGTGTTTCGTGGGGGCGGGGTGGCTGGGGGCGTTCTAGTGGGCGTGGCCGGAAAATCCAGGACGCAATCTTTTGGGCTGGTCAGCCCTAGTCTAAATTCCAAATTTGGGGACTCTAGCTTCAAAATTGCGGGAAATATACACGTGTTATCGAATTGTGCATTCATGTATATCGATTTTCGCGATTACGGGGGCGGGAGTGGGCGTGGTCGAAAATTGTTTCTGTAATCTGTAGAGGACGTCACCAGTAATATATATTCCAAATATGGTGACTTTAGCTCTAAAACTGCGGGAGATATAAGCATTTCAAATTAATTTTGGAGGGGGGCTGGTGGGCGTAATAATGGGCGTGGCCGATAAATCCAGTTTTTTCGGGAGGTCACCAGCAATATACCTACCAAATTTGATTACTCTAGCTTTAAAATTGTGGGAGATATTCACGTTTAATCGATTTGTGATCTGAGGCTTATCGACATGTTATCGATTTGCCAGCCTCCCAGTGGGCGTATAGCAAGTGGGAAAGGATTATCTTCGGCGTGCAGAAGATTTTATACTCTTTTAAAACCTTTAGACAATTTTCACTCTGCCAACTGCAGCACTTTCATTAGCTGTAAAAATTTATATATGAATTTAAATTTTCTATTGATACTGACTGAGTGACTGACTGACTGACTGACTGACTGACTGACTGACTGACTGACTGACTGACTGACCGACTGACTGACTGACTGACCGACTGACTGACTGACCGACTGACTGACTGACTGACCGACTGACTGACTGACCGACTCACCGACCCACCCACCCACTCACTGACTCCACCCACCCACCCACTGACTCGACTGACTGACTGACTGACTGACTGACTGACTGACTGACTGACTGACTGACTGACTGACTGACTGACTGACTGACATTGACTGACTGACTGACTGACTGACTGACTGACTGACTGACTGACTGACTGACTGACTGACTGACTGACTGACTGACTGACTGACTGACTGACTGACTGACTGACTGACTGACTGACTGACTGACTGACTGACTGACTGACTGACTGACTGACTGACTGACTGACTGACTGACTGACTGACTGACTGACTGACTGACTGACTGACTGACTGACTGACTGACTGACTGACTGACTGACTGACTGACTGACTGACTGACTGACTGACTGACTGACTGACTGACTGACTGACTGACTGACTGACTGACTGACTGACTGACTGGCATGTATTATCTCGAATAGCATAGACATGTAACAAATATTTCACTTTTTGGATACCACCCCCAATTCCCCCAAAAGTTCAAAAAACGCATTTTTGAAGGTACGACCTTGCAATTTGGTTTGGTCACACATATTATTAACAATTGTTTGCCCCGAAAATTTCAATAAGAGCGGACAATAAATACAGAGGTTATTTAAGATTTAACTTTGAATTGTATGGGGCTCAGTGAAAGCAAGTTAATTGCTTAAACCGCTTGCACTGCTGGTACTGCTTGTACTGCAGCATGTGTGTGTTTAGATTAGTATGAATGATTGTAAGGACTGGATTCAGGGTATCTCGTAGTCGGGCACTCCTGACTAGAGCATCCTTACTTGTTCATCATGCGCCGTTTACCAGTCGCAATTGCCATTCAGCTGCAGGTGCTGCCTGCGCACACACACACCCGAACACCCACACACATTCACCTGCACGTGAAAGCTTAATGAAGCTTGTAAAATTGATTTTGTTTGTTAAAAACGGCAGAATTGAAGCAACGTTCCAGGCACACCTGACTGGCCATTCATCGATGTCGATTTGCCTCAATATTCATGGCATTCAATTTCAATTGAATCGCAAAAAAGCGAGCAACAGAAAGAAATAAAATGTTAACAGGAAAAACACAGCTTGAGCTTCGACCAGCAATCGGGCAGCTCCCCCCATGCCCCACCTCCAGTGGCAGTTGCAGCTCTTGATGGGTTCATTTTCGTTGGGCTGGCGGTAGCCTCCAGTATATCACAGGGTGCTGTATGGTGTCCATTACAGTACCAGCTGACTGCAGCCCTTTCGTACTGGCAAACCCAATTAGCACTTATCTATTAGTTTGTTAGACATGAATTTGTAGTTGTCTTTGTCTTGCCTTGTGTTTATGTTGATACAACACACAACAATAGCACCGAACAGAACAGAAACCAACATCTAAATGACACCCAAATCCCAAAAAAAATCCTTTAAGTGCCGCTCCACACGTTAACAAGAAAATTTCAACAAAAACAAAAGAAACAAGTAAGAGTGCTCTAGTCGGGAGTGCCCGACTACGAGATACCCAGAACCCAGTCTTAACAATCATTCATATTAATCTAAACACACACATTCTGCAGTACAAGCAGTGGAAGCGGTTTAAGCAATTAGCTTGCTTTTCACTGAGCCCCACACAATGGAAAGTTAAATATTAAATTACTTCTGTATTTATTGTCCGATCTTATTGAAATTCTTGGGGCATACAATTGGCAATAAAATGTGTGACCAAACCAAATTGCACGATCGTACCCTCAATAATGCGTTTTTGAACTTTTGGGGGGATTGGGGGGTGGTATCCAAAAAGTGAAATATTTGTTACATGCTGTATGCTATTCGAGATTATACATGCCATTTTTGGGGCCTCTAGCTCTTATAACCTCGAAGTTATGTCCCAAAACGCTAGTCTGAAATCTAAATTTATCGATAGCTTTTAAACGGGACAAGTTATCGATAAAATGAAACAAACTTGTACTGCCCCGGCACTACGAGAACTTATATTCAAAATATGAAGTCTCTAGCTCTTGTAGTCTCTGTTATCTGCGTGTTCATACAGACGGACAGACGGACAGACGGACGGACGGACGGACAGACAGACATGGCTAGATCGACTCGGCTGTTGATACTGATCAATTATATATATACTGTATATGGTCGGAGATGCTTCCTTATGCCTGTTACATGCCTTTGCACAAAACCATAATACAATTTTTACCCATTTTTAATGGGTTCAGGGTATAACAAGTAAGAGTGCTCTAGTCGGGAGTGCCCGACTAGGAGATAATCTGAACCCAGTCCATACATTCAAGAATATTAAACTACCAGTGTGCATACATACAAACACATACTACAAGCAGTGCAACCAGTTTAAGCAGTTAGCTTGCTTTTTCACAGAGCCCCACACAATAGAAAGTAAAATCATAAACAAATTCTGTGTTTATAGTCCGATGTTATTGCAATTTTTGGGCATACAATTGGGCATACAAGTTTTTTTTTTAACTTTTGGGTGGATTGGAGGGTGGTATCCAAAAAGTGAAATATTTTGTATTCGAGATTATACAAACCAAATTTGGTGCCCCTAGCTCTTATTACTTTTAAGTTAAAGCCCAAAACGAAATTCATCGATAACTTTTGAACGGGACGAGTTATCGATAAAATTAAATGAACTTGATCTGTCCCGGGACTAAGAGAACATATATTCCAAATATAAAGTCTCTAGCTCCTATCGGATAGACAGACGGACATGGCTAGATCGACTCGGCTATTGATACTAATCAAGAATATATTTACTTTATATGGTCGGATATGCGTCCTTATGCGTGTTACATACTTTTGTACAACTTCATTATACCCTTTTACCCATTTTCAATGGGTTCAGGGTATAAAAAGAAAATATATGTATATGTATATATACACAAAAAACGACACCGTCAGCGGTCACAGATCACAATTCACATTATCAAAGTGTTTACTTTGGTGGATGCATGCCCCGAACCCTGTCATAGCCGGAACTCGTAACACTTTTGTTGTCGAGATGTGTTAATTGCACTTGGCGATGTTTTCCTTGTAAAGTGATCCTTTTGCCCGGCCAACCAGTCCCCGGATACCGAGCGACTAGTACCACCTACTGCAGCACGCTACGCAGGTACGATAATGATATGGCTCTGGGAGATCAGATTAAATAACATTGCCGACACGCACGACTTTGCCTAGATCCTCCGCACACACAATTCAGAACACACAGGGAACTCGACGATATGGGTCTATGACTTCGATTTGGTTTTTTCGCATGTTTGTTAACTGCAATACAGTAGCATGATTTCACAAGTTTACCCTTTCCCGATTTTCTGCTACCTCTTTCTTTCCATTTACCTATTTTCCTATTTATTATATCTCTCTCACTGTCTTTGTTTCTCACTCTCTCTCTCTCTCTCGATCTTACTTGTTGATCTTTCTCCTTGCATAGGTTTTGATGTGTGCGTATGGACCTGAAATATGACTACAATTCCTAAACAATATGATAATATCTAAAAAGCAATATGATAATATCTAAAAATGTAATATCGAATATTTTGGGGAAAAGATATGCTTTCGTCACAAGATTGTTGCCTCGTGTAGATGTTTTTTATAGTCATGTATTTTACAAAGCTTTACACCCAATTCATGGCCATTTTACCTCTCATAAATGAACAAAACGAATTAACATAAGCTGCCAGGCGCCATCGAAGGCATTTTGAATGGTGTGGTTGAAAGATATCCAGCAATAAGTAAGCCATGCGATCCAATGAATGCTACTGTGTGGGGAAATTGGAAGGGGAATGGGATCGGGAGTGGGATTTGGATTGACAGTGGTATTGGTATGGCGCATGGATATGAGAAATTAGCATTCTACTGTTATTGTTACCCTTACGCACATAGAACACGCGGCTGCATTTGATGAAGAGAGTGGGAAGGAAGGGTTTTAGCGGTGCGCCGAGCTGCTGCAATTTGCGCAATGTAATTAAATTAACGATAACAAAAAATTGCTTTACAAATGTATATATATGCAAATCATTTGTATTATGTGTTGTGGAGCAGGAGTATGAGCTGCAGCTGAAGCTGATTTTGTGGCTTGGGTGCCGCACACCCAACACCAATCGCCGTGCAGCCTGTCGTTGAGGAACGCGTGGACAAATCGACGACTGGTCAACTGGACAGTCACAGTCGCCGTTGTCCGGCTGACTGGCCGTCCGGTTGGTCTCTGGCAGGGTGCCATTGCTATTGGCTGCGTTATTGTGTGTTGTGTATTGTGTGTGGCACAGTTGTTGTTGATTATGTTGTTGACAATAGGCGTTACGCATTTTACGTAAATATTTATATAATGCAGCAGGTAAATTTATGCTGCCCGATTGTGAGTGTTCGTGCTCGTGTGCGAGTGAGTGTGCGTATGTATGATTACATACACACTTATGGATATGTACACATGCCCGCGGCCATTGACATCCATCCACAGAGGCTGCTGCGTTGCCCCATATGAACAGGAACACGAACAGACACTGAATCAGGAGGCCAGCGGCAGCAGAAGCAAGCGGCGGTGTTTAAATGGTTGTTCCCAAAATATTTATTTTGGCTGGCAAGCAAATGGCCATTTAAGTAATTACTCGACTTAATTTTTAATATTGATATTACAAATTTATTAAAACTTAATCAATTGTTTAATCACATAACGATTATACATACATTACCTGCAACTGCCAGTCAGGTGTTAGGGCCCGCTCCTTTGTCCCACCATAGTAATGTTTATTTACACCTGCATATATATGTATGTATGTACACTCCGTTTCACTTGAATAGCACACTTCGTTTTATCATTGGTATTTGATTATATATCAATATTCTAAAGACTTTGGCAAACCTAATGTTGTTGTTATACCCTGATCCCTTTAAAAATGGGTAAAAAGGGTATTATGGTTTTGTGCAAAAGTATGTAACAGGCATAAGGAAGCATCTCCGACCATATAAAGTGTATATATTATTGATCAGTATCAACAACCGAGTCGATCTAGCCATGTCCGTCTGTCTGTCCATCTGACCGTCTGTCCGTCTGTCTGTCTGTATGAACACACAGATATCAGAGACTACAAGAGCTAAGTTATCGATAAATTTCGATTTTAGTCTAGAGTTTTTGGGACATAGCTTCAAAGATATAAGAGCTAGAGACCCCAAATTTGGCATGCATAATCTCGAATAGCATACACATGTAACAAATATTTCACTTTTTGGATACCACCCCCAATCCCCCCAAAAGTTGAAAAAACGCATTTTTGAAGGTACGACCCTGCTGTTTTGGTCACACATATTATTGACAATTGTATGTCCCAAAAATTTCAGTAAGATCGGACAATAAACACAGAAGTTATTTGAGATTCAACTTTCCATTGTATGGGGCTCAGCGCAAAAAGCAAGCTAACTGCTTAAACCGCTTGCACTGCTTGTACTGCTTGTACTGCAGCATGTGTGTGTTTAGATTAGTACGAATGATTGTATGGACTTGGTTCAGGGTATCTCGTAGTCGGGCACTCCCGACTAGAGCACTCTTACTTGTTTTTTTTATGTTCTTTTGTTGTCATTCTGAGAAAACAACGGTGCTCTGGAAATGTGCCGTTACATTTTTTCGCTAAATTCTTTTGATTTTGCTTTAAATGCTAGCAAATTTTTCGTTTCACTTGAATAGCACACTTAGGTTTTAGTTTCATATACAGTAGCGTAAGTAGCGTACGCGTTCACAAGACAAAAACTTTACTTGTTTTCAGTATTTTAAATACATTTTACTTATTTAACATAGTAGTAATAGGCCGCGGTAAGGCTTTAAAATAGGAAGAAGCAGAAAAGTTATATATGTATAATTTTATTCAAAATGATCAAAACTATGGATCAAATATGAAAGGCCGTTTAAAAAGCGTTATCTCAGCTGCTGATAAACGGTCAATTTTGCGTGAAGCCTCGAATTCCCATGATTCTGTTGACAGGATTAGGTCAAAGGCAGGTGTCGATGCGAGCAAACCACAACTGGACCATACACGTAAAGAAGCTCGGTTGACTTTTAGTCGCACCAATATGTCATGGAGCAGAGAGTGGCACCACCAGTTGAATCGTTTGCACAGCCGAGTAGGCGGAGTTTTGGTTTGGGGAGCCATATCCTATCATGGCACTTGCGAACTTCAATTTTTAACCTCGACAATGAACGCTTATTCTTACCAAGGTGTTTTGGAAAAGGCTTTTCCGCCATTGGAAAGTCTCTTTGGACAACTGCCGTGGACATTCCAACATGACAATGCTTCAATGCACACTGCACGTACTGTTAAATCGTTCATCTAGTCCAAAAATATTGCACTTTTGAACTGGCCACCATACTCTCCAGACCTGAATATTATAGAAAATGTATGGGGATGGCTGGCCAGAAAGGTTTATGAGTCTGGTAGACAGTTTTCAACCAGTAGACAGTTTTAAGCCATTCAGCGAGCGTGGGCTACAATTTCCCTGGATTATATACAAAGTTTGTATAATTCCCTACCCAATAGGGTTTACGAAGTAATTTTGAACAGAGGAGGCTTAACACACTATTAAAATTGCCCATTTTCATTCAAATTAAACTTATATTTTCAAATTAAACAACAAAAAAACCATCCCTAATGGAATATTAGTTGTTTAGTGGAACAACATTTATGTAAATTTTTTTTTTATTTTTACTTTCTTAGCTCAATAGTTCTTGCAAACATTTATGATTTCCTTACTATATATTAAAGACAATTAAACATACAAAATATAAATTTCTAAAACATATATGTAGTTTGATTTGTTTAAAATATATAGGGGAGTGAAGTTCAATTTGTAGAGTGTGCTATTCAAGTGAAACAGAGTGTATGTAACTAACTGCTAAAAGGTTTATTAATCATTTAATTGCAGTGCTGCTAGCAGAGACTGTTTCAATTACAAACTAGAATATTTTTCCAAGATACTTTAAACAGAAATAAGAAAGTGGTTCATACAAGAAATACATTTTCTACCGATCGTTCTTATGTGAAGCCTATGATATAGTGATTCGATTTGCTCGATTTTGACATACATAAGTATTACCTGCAGCACAAAACCAAATTACAGTAAGATTGCTTCATATCTGGCACATCAACAGACATGATACAGGTCAACATTATATATAAAATCCTATAAAAATTATTAGCTGTAGTACAATATTGGAAGTTTAGTGGATTGACGTGCATCAACTCGAAACTAATTAGGTACTATTTTGCTTATGCAGATTGTGCGTGGCAGCAGTTAAATAATCAAATATGTCTATGTTGTTTATTCCTGCGCAGCATTTGCCACTTGTCCAAAAGTTGTTCATTTGATTCTTGCTTAGCGCACACACACACTCTCTCACACACACAGAGACATGCACACTGTTACATCACTCACCTGTGGTTGCTTCATGTTCCCATGAAATATAAATTAAAATGTCGAATTAACTACTACAGTACTGAGAGCGAACCGAGGCCGCTTCTTGGTATTCTCCCAGCCTCCGCCGAGCAACTAACGAGATTCAAACAGTGAGCACTTTACCAGCAAATTCTATGTCATTAAAATTAAGTATATTTATTTAGGTGGAATCGATGTTGTCTTATGTGTTTCGACTGTATCTTGCCCTTCTTATTCTTTATACTCTTTTCGAAAAAAATGGTATATTAAGTTTGTGCTGAAGTTTGTAACGCATAGATGGAAGCGTCGGAGACCCCCAAAAGTTACTGCCAGTATGCTTAGAATGACAATACAAATTGATCTAGCCATGTCCGTCTGTCTGTCTGTCTGTCTGTATGTATGCAATCTAGTCTCTCAGTTTTTTAACTATCGTGATGCAACTTTGCACAGACACTTATTATTCAAGGGGACAGCACATTGGTCGGAGCCGGCCGGATCGGACCACTATATCTTATAGCTGCCATAAAACTTGAAGTCGGTTTTGGTCATAAATCCCATGTTTTCAAAGCTATCGCGATAAAACTTTGTACAGATACTTATTATTCAAAGAAACAGCACATTGGTTGGTACCGGCCGGATCGGACCACAATATCTTATAGCTGCCATACAACTCTAAGTCGGTTTTGGCCATAAATCCGATGTTTTCAAAGCAATTGCCTTAAATTAAATTAAATTGCAAGTCGATTGAGTCATAAAAAGCGAAGATATGCGTCATTAAATATTTTGAAAAAACAGGTGCATATGAGAAAACAAACCCAAGCGCAAGTAAGCTTTTGACAGTCTGCTCTTCAAGGGATTTTGTCATCGATCATCAAAACGGTTTGTGGCGTAAGGGATAAAGTGGCGCCCTGGATAACGAAAGGTGCTGGTTCAATTCCTAGTGGCGACCAATAATTATTTTAATTTTTTCTTATTCTGCTTTTCAAATATAAAATAACTGTAATCAAATTCATTTGCTACCAATGGCTTAGAACAAAAACAATGCCACGCGAAAAAACAAATGCTCAGTATAATCGAGTTTGTCTGCGCATTTCAAAACTGCTTGGTGGCGTAAGTATTAGAGTGCTGTGCTGAAAAACGGGAGAGCATGGTTCAAATCCCAGCCGCGACTTATTGCTTCTTATTTTTTTCTAATTATTTTTTCAAATATATATCAAATAGCTTGAATTCAATAATTTAAAAGAAATATTTAAATTCATTTGATACCAATTCTTAGAGCAAAAAAAATGCCACGCGATAAAACGCTTTTTTACTACTATTAAAATATCAGTGGTGCAGTTGGCAGAGTGAAAATTGCCTCAAGGTTCGAAAAGAGTATAGAATCTTCGGCACGCCGAAGATAATCCTTCCCCACTTGTTTTAGCATACTTACTTCAATCCCTTTTCCATTTCGAATAGGATTAGCCATGTAAACTGTTAATTATGTGTACATTGGCCATCTTTGACAGTAATATACAATGTGGTTGAGTGGGGTATAAAGGGGTGGGGGATTTAGTATGTTACTGGCTATCTTGTCTCAGTTCCCTTCATGAGTAACTAGTTTTTGCGAGTGTCATTCGCCTGTCATAAGCCACAGATGACGTTTGGCATTGGACGTTCTTTAGATGTAGTATCTGCAATCGGTATGTTAATGTATCTGCACATAAGCAGATAGCGAAATACATGTTTATAGCCACATGAGTTGTCAAACAAATTCGCGCTGGCAGTGTGGCCAAAATTGAAAACAGTATATCCTATTTCAAACGTCAAGTTATCTCGACGCACCGCAACATTGCGAATGTCTCGCTCCCCCTCTTCCTCCGCCTCCCTCTGCCTCTATCCGGCCATATTTTTGTCCATATACAATTGCGTCTCCGGCTACTTGACTGTCACATCACAATAACCCTCGAGTGGTTTTCAATTGTCTCCAAAAATAAACGCATTTGCATCCCCCCAGCGACGAAACAGACACATAGGCGCACGCACACACACACCCACATGCACACACACACATACACACACACACACGCGCCTTCGTGAAAATCTCAATCCCATTTGAAATGTTAATTTGTAACGCTTTGTAAATTTTTCTAATATCTCATAAATTCACAAGAAAAGAAGTTAGAGTGCTCTAGTCGGGAGTGCCCGACTAGGATATACTCTGAACCCAGTCCTTACATTCATTCATACTTATCTATCAATGCACATCCATACAACCACACCCACTGCAGTTCAAGCAGTTTAAACAAAAAACCAAATCAAACCTTGCGGCCATACCTTCAAAAATGCGTTTTTTTTGTACTTTTTGGAGGGATTTGGGGGGTGGTATAAAAATCTGAAATATTTGTTACATGCTTATGCTATTCGAGACTTTACATGCCTAATTTGGGGCCTCTAGCTCTTATAACTTGAAGGTTATAGCTCAAAAACGTCAGTCTCAAATCGAAATTGATCGATTTCTTTTGAACGCGTCGAGTTATCGATAAAACTAAAATCGATCTGTCCCAGGACTACGAGAACTTATATTCCAAATATGAAGTCTCTAGCTCTTGTAGTCTCTGATATCCGAGTGTTCATACTGACCGACGGGCGGACAGACAGACAGACAGACGCACATGGCTAGATCGACTCGGCTGTTGATACTGATCAAGAATATATATACTTTATATGGTCGGAGTTGCTACCTTATGCCTGTTACATGGTTTTGCATAACTTTATTATATTCTTTTTACCCTATTTAATGGGTTCAGGATATAAAAAGACAAAGAGTCTATAATGCGATGCACGAAGAGAACCTTTTCCGTTGCTTCCGTCGCATCAGCAATTCACTTGAATACAAAAAGTCACCCACCCGCCGTAATTCCCCACTAAGCCCGCTGCCGTATCCAGTGTCGTGACATCATCCAATTCAGAAAACTTAACAGTAAATAGATCCCCAGAGATGAGACCAGACATTTCACAGCACAACGTTGCCCTGTCGTTGTCAGTGTGGTTTCCACGCTTCATGTGCACCATACCACGTACGTTTGTGTCTCAAGTGACAACGCTGCCAAAGGATCATCTCATAATGTGCTAAGCATTTAGCTGTCTGACTGACGCACAGTCCCACTGACGGATTGCTTGACTCGCTTGCTTGCTCGCCCACTCATATCCTTTAATATATATATACATATATATCCTATAAATATGAAATCACACAATGCATCATAAACAAGTAAGAGTGCTCTAGTCGGGAGTGCCCGACTACGAGATACCCTGAACCCAGTCCTTACAATCATTCGTACTACTCTAAACTCACACTTCCTGCAGTACAAGCAGTACAAGCAGTGCCAGCGGTTTAAGCAGTTAGCTTGCTCTTTCGCTGAGCCCCACACAATGGAAAGTTAAATCTTAAATAACTTCTGTGTTTATTGTCCGATCATATTGAAATTTTGGGGCAAACAATTGTCGATAATATGTGTTACCAAACCAAATTGCAAGGTCGTACCTTCAAAAATGGGTTTTTTTTAACTTTTGGGGGTTTGGGGGTGGTATCCAAAAAGTGAAATATTTGTTACATGTGTATGCTATTCGAGATTATACATGTCAAATTAGGGGCCTCTAGCTCTTATAACTTGTAAGTTATATCCAAAAAACGCTGGTCTGAAATCGAAATTTATCGATAACTTTTGAACGGGACGAGCTATCGATAAATTTTAATAAACTTGATCTGTCCCGGGATTAGGAGAACATATGTTCCAAATATGAAGTCTCTAGCTCTTGTAGTCTCTGATATCTGTGTGTTCATACAGACGGACAGACGGACAGACAGACGGATCGACTCGGCTGTTGATACTGATCAATAATATATATACTTTATATGGTCGGAGATGCTTCCATGCCTGTTACATACATTTGCACAAAACCATTATACCCTTTTACCCATTTTTACGGTTCAGGGTATAAAAACACAAATGGAAACAAAAGCACCTTTTGGTTTTTCTAAGCCTAACATTCTCATCTATTAAAACAAGTAAGAGTGCTCTAGTCGGGAGTGCCCGACTAGGAGATACCCTGAACCCAGTTCTGACATCCATTCATACTTGCCTAATAGTGTGCATACATACAGACACACACATACTGCAAGCTGTGCAAGCGGTTTAAGCAGTTAGCTTGCTTTTTTCACTGAGCCCCACACAATGGAAAGTAAAATCTTATATAACTTCTGTGTTTATTGTACGATCTTTCTAAAATTTGTAGGACATAACATTGGCTATAAAATGTGTAACCAAACCAAATTGCAAGGTCATACCTTCGAAGAAAATAGTATATTAAGTATGTGCTGAAGTTTGTAACGCATAGAAGGAAGCGTCGGAGACCCCCAAAATTTATTGCCAGTATGCTTAGAATGATAAAACAAATTGATCTAGCCATGTCCGTCTGTCTGTCTGTCTGTCTGTATGCAAACTAGTCTCTCAGTTTATGCACAGAGACTTATTATTCAAGGGGACAGCACATTGGTCGGAGCCGGCCGGATCGGACCACTATATCTTATAGCTGCCATACAACTCTAAGTCGGTTTTGGCCATAAATCCGATGTTTTCAAAGCAATTGCTTTCAATTTCCTTGTACACTTCAACATCCTTATAACTCATCAATGGGTAAGATCGCAATTCGATTAAAGATATGCGTCATTAAATATTTTGAAAGAACATGTGCATATGAGCAAACAAAATCAAGCGCAAGTAAGCTTTTGACAGTCTGCTCTTCAAGGGATTTTTTCATCGGTCATCAAAACGGTTTGTGGCGTAAGGGGTAAAGTAGTGCGCTGACAAACGAAAGGTCCTGGGTACGAGTCTCATCGGCGACTGGTCCATTTATTTTTACTTTTTTCTTATTCTTCTTTTCAAATATAAAATATCTGTAATCAAATTCATTTGCTTCCAATGTATTAGAACAAAATCAGAGTATAACTATACAACGCGAAAAAAAACTATCACTATAATCGAGCTTGTCAGCGCATTTAAAAACTGCTTGGTGGCGTCAGTATTAGAGTGCTGCGCTGACAAACGGGAGAAAACGGTTCAAGTCCCAGCCGCGACTAATTGATTTTTATTTTTTTTTTTAATTATCTTAAATAGCTTGAATTCAATCATTTAAAAGAAAAATTGTAATTCATATTACACCAATTCTAAGAGCAGAAAATAAATGCCACGCGATAAAACGATATTTTACTACTATTGAAATTTCAGTGGTGCAGTTGGCAGAGTGAAAATTGCCTAAAGGTTCGAAAAGAGTATATAATCTTCGGCACACCAAAGATAATCTTTTCCCAGTTGTTTATACTCTTTTCGAAGAAAATAGCATATTAAGTTTGTGCTGAAGTTTGTAGCGCATAGAAGGAACCGTCGGAGGGCCCCAAAAGTTACTGCCAGTATGTATATTAGAATGACAAAACAAATTGATCAAGCCATGTCCGTCTGTCTGTATGTATGCCAGTTAGTCCCTCAGTTTTTGAGCTATCGCGAATGCAACTTTGCACAGAGACCTATTATTCAAAGGGACAGCACATTGGTAGGAACCAGAAGGATCGGACTACTATATCTTACAGCTGTCATACAATTCGATGTCGGTTTTGGCCATAAATCCCATGTTTTCAAATCTATCGCGATGAAACTATGTACAAATATTTATTATTTAAAGAGCCAGAACATTGGTTGGAGCCGGCCTGATCGGTCCACTATATCTTATAGGTGTCATACAACTGGAAGTCGGTTTTGGCCATATATTCGATATTTTTAAAGCTATCGCCTTACATTGTAGACTTGTAGACTCGAACATCCTTATAACTCATCAATGTTTAAAATTTTAAATCGATTCAGTTATAGCTGACAATGTTTGCCTTTTGATCATACTTACATTATTATAAACTTATGAATGCATTGGTAATTAAAGTCAGTATGCGGCTTTTCTAAGCCCCCTGTTGAACTTAGAGCTCCAAAAGAAGATAAATATCAAGACTTTATTTGTGTTATGTTACTTAATTTTTTTTTTGGTTTTATTGTTCAAATGAAATATTGTTATTGAACACACAATGAATCTATTATGGAGCAAATTTTTCGATTTTCAATAGAGCAATTACATTTCTGGTAAACATCCATAGACACATAGCAAATACAAGACGTATCATTCATCGTCATATAAAGATATTAACTAAAGTAGGGGTGCAGGAGCAGTAAATACACAGGGGCATAAGCACACGAGATATGTTGGGTTTTTCTTCCGGTATTTAATTTTTGTTTTCTTCTATACATATATATTTATGTATATCTACTTATATAGTAGTAGTAAATATATTCCTATATTAAGTAAGTTACAAGTACTAATTGTTATTAGATATGAAAAAAATTGTTGCGCCTAAAATTATATAATATATTATTATACTTTTCATTTTAATTATATTGTATTTATAAATATCAATACTTCGTTGTACGCCGCAGTGTGTCGAAAGAGTTTCGCATCGAATGAATAATTTTTTGTCGACAGGCGCGCACACACACACACACACACACACATACACACACACACACACACACATACACACACACACACACACACACACACACACACACACACACACACACACACACACACACAAACACACACACACACACACACACACAGAGACACACACACACGCACACACACACGCACACACACACACACACATAAACACACACATACACACACATACACACACACATACACACACACATACACACACACACATACACACACACACATACACACACACATACCCACATACACACACACATACACATTGAAGTTTCTTTGTCTAACTCCTGGGTGCACTTGTACTGAGGAACGGACTGAATACTATGTCAAATTACCATAATAAAAAAAAAATATTTATATACATATATGTATGTATATGCATTTGAATATATACATACATATGTACATATGTACATTCATATTTGATAATAATATAAAAGCAAGATCAAGATCAAGATCAGTTTATCAACATCATTTTCGATGCAGATTCAGATTCAGTTATGCTACTCCAAAAGCCATTTCATGGCTGCATTCCTGAGAAAATTTACTAATGTTGCCAAAGCGTGCCAGGAAGGAGGGTGTGGGGATCATCCCAGACTCTTAAACGGAGATGGCGGCATTGGTGGGCGGCATGTCGCTGTACTGCGTCGACTGCGGCGTCGTTGGCGCCGCTTGTGGCGCCTTCAGGTTGTTGCTGTTGAGCAGCATCGAGCGGTAGACCTCGGACAGCAGATTCCACGGCGCTGCGGCGACAGCGGTTGACTTTGTGGCGCTGCTTGTGGCGGCAGCAGCCGCGGCAGCCGCAAACATTTGCGTCTGCAGAAGCCGGAAGTGATGCTGCTCCTCTAGATCCATGCCGAACACCATGGCAGAAGGCGGCGGCGGCGACGGCGACGGCGCCAGCGTATGACCAGAGCTGGAGCCGCAGCCGGAGTTGGCTATGTAATTGCAAGTGGGGCTGATTGTGGTTGTGGCAACGACGGCGCTGCTGTTAGGCGAGCAGCTGCTCGGCAGGTGTTTTCGGACTTGCGGCGTCGACAGGTCGTAAGCGTCCTCGCCGCTTTGAGCGCGCTCGTGAGTGTGCACATCAGCGCTATCACTGTCCAGGTCCAGTTCCATTTTGATGGCCGTCTTCGATTCCTCAGAGCTGGAGACGCAGCTTTCGGGACGCCGTCGCTTGCCCAGCAGTCTGTCCATGGAGAAACCGCTGCCGCCGCAAGGACTTGGCGAGCGCTTGTTCCGACGCTCGAAAAGCTCCAGTTCCGAATGTCTCAGTTGCGGCTCTAGCTCCAGATCCGGTTCGCGACGCTTGTGCAGACTGAAATCGAGCGGCTGCTCAATGCGGTCATCCTCGTCGTAGCTGGAGTGACTGTTGGTGTGGCTGGCCAGGCTTAGGCTGCAATGTAGCTCCGCATCCGCCTCAGTATCCGCATCCGCATCGCTGTGACAGTCCTGACTAGCTGGACTGGAGCTATTGGCATGCATGTCCACATACACATAGACGTCCTCATCCTCTGCATCCACATTCGCATCTGCATCCATTTCCGTAAACATCCGTTCGTGCTGCGTTCGGCCCGCAAGCATTCCAATATTCTGCAATCCCGACTGGCCGCCAAACATCACATGAGCCGCAGCAGCAGCCGGCCCATAGCCCACGGCCGGATGATGTGGATGAGGTGGCGGCAGCAGTCCTGGGAAAGCCGCAGCTGCGACAGCGGCAGCCGGAAAGACGGGAAATTGTTGGGCGGTGCGTCCATCATGAGGCGAAATCTTACGGCGAATGTGCGGCGAATGCAGCTTAGGATTGGGATTGGCGCTGTGGCGATTGCGTGAGCGCCTTGAGCTGAACACCATGTTGCAGCCATCCACAGTGCACTTGTGCATCTCGCGCAGATGCACCGCCGAGAAGTGGATCTTGAGGGCGCCCTTGTCGCAGAAGGTCTTGAAGCAAATGGAGCACTGGACACGCTTCTTGCCCGTCGCTGGATTGATGAGCTGACCAGCCAAGTTGATCGGCGGCGAGCCCCAGAGCTTTGGCTTCGAGCTCGCAAGCAAATTCGCGCTGGCTTTGCTGTTGCATATTGCTCCACTCACAGCTCCGTTTCCAATTCCAGTTCCATTTGCGCCAGCTGTGCCTGGCGATTTAGCGCTAATGCGCGAATGCGAGTGTGAGTGCGGATGAGGATGGGCAGGCGGGTGTCCCAGCAGATAAGCGGGCGACATAAACGGATTCATAATGTGCTCCATTGTCTTGGGCGTTGCTTCAAGTGCTGAAAAATAATTGATGAGAAAAGTCGCAGATAAGAAAAGTTGTCAACTGGGTAAGAGTGAGATTACTTGTGAGATATCTGAAGAATACTTATTTTCACATGCAAATGGGGTTGAGAGCGCTTTGGTAATTAAAACGAAGCACTAAGTATAAAAGTATCAAGCTACCACAATATACGACAAATGCAAATATATATACAAATAAATATACATATATGAAATTTTAAAATCGAATTGTTACATACATACATACATATGTCATACAGCGCGTGCCTACTTGATGCAGTGAAATGTAATTGTTCATAAAATTGAATTTGTTTAAATCTAACTATGGAACTATGCAACTAATTCATCGATTTTTTTCTCAAAAGCTCTGTTTTTATACCCTGTACCCATTAAAAATGGGTAAAAAGGGTATTATGGAGTTGTTTACTCTTAGCATATTTTATATAACAGAAGGTGCAACTTCAGTAAAATACAAAAGTATTTTCGATGGTTAAGTTCTCCACATTGCAGAAGTATCAGGAAAGTAGAAGAAGAAGTATTTTTAAGGCATATTTCTAAGCTCTCCACAATGCAGAAATATCAGTGAGGTAGAAGAAACATTTTTAATGGTGTTGGAGTTTGCAATCGTACGAACTTGAAGTAAAAATTTGCAAAATAAAGCGGATTTTATTCTGACAACTGGCTTAACTTATAGCTCTTCAATAGTCCTATAATATGTGCAAAGCTTGATTTTGGGGCATATTTAGTTTTCGAGATATTTGCAAAAAACCAAGAGGTTCGGACGGTACAAAAATAGAAGTGGTTTTTGCGGCTAACAATTCAAGAGCCGATTTCAGCGAAACCTGAAGCAATATTTTAATTAATTTTATAATGTTATGCATTGATTTCAATTGAAAATGCTTTTGATTTCTCCCAAAAATTATTTAAACTTTTTTTTTAAATTGAGTTTCAATCAGTGGCGCGATGGGTAGTGTCGGACGCTGATTTTTTTCCATTATGATATTAATGTTGTTTCTGTTGCTGTTTAACGAAATTATTTATAGATAACCTTAGTAAAAATGTTTTTCAATCAACAGAAGTATTAAATGTTTTAAATTTGACATAATAACAACGAACTTAACAAAAATATGTAGTATGATTAAAATAAAAAAGTTATGTTCTACTGGGCAACATTGTTTTGTAAAATCAACTAGGCTTGAGAGTATAAATTTGTTAATAAACTGAGTGCGGAGCAGGTAGGGAGCAAACAAAAAACATTAATAAGATTTCGTAATTTTAATTAAGAAATTTATAAACAAAAATTCGAACTTATGACAAAAAACCAAGCTACACAAGTAAAATTGGACACCTGACGATAGCTAAAATTAGCAGTTTCGATCTCAGTTTGCCTTGTTAGCCTGTAATCCTCAAAAAAATGTATTTAAGAAACAAAAAGTTTTTCAAAATATTTCGAATTCACACCTAAGGTGTCGGATGCTCCCAACTTTATATAAGAGCCCAGATCAAAAATCTTCATATTTTTCAGCTTGGTTTTTTTTATTTTAATTGTTAATAAAATCTCTGTTTGCATTCAAAATTTAATGATCTTTATGCAAGTCAAATGTTGTGTTTCGTCGGTCGAACGGGACATCCAAATAAGCGATAAAGCAATGCCAAAACCTACAGTTATTTACTATCGCATAGTTTTCTTTACTCTCTTGACCTTCAGAAAGAATTTTAGAGAGCAAGAGTCACAAATAAGAAAAATTGCGGTTGAGCGACTTTGCATTCGAATATCTCGATGTGTGTTTTAAACAAGTGGGGAAGGATTATCTTCGGCGTTCCGAAGATTTTATACTCTTTCCGAACCTATAGGCAATTTTCACTCTGCCAACTGCACCACTGAAATTTCATAAGCTGTACAAAATCGTTTTGTCACGTAAAATTTTTTTTTGTTCTAAGAATATTTAATTTATTGCCAGTTGTATAGCAGCTATAAGATATAATGATCCGATCCAGCCGGCTCCAACCAATGTGATGTCTCTTTGAATAATAGGTATCAGTGCAAAGTTTCATCGCGATAGATTCAAGAACATGGGATATATGGCCAAAACCGACTTCGAGTTGTATGGCAGCTATAAGATATAGTGGTCCGATCCGGCCGGCTCCGACCAATGTGCTGTCCCCTGGAATAATAAGTGTCTGTGCAAAGTTTTATCGCGATAGCTCAAAAACTGAGGGACTAGTTTGCATACATACAGACAGACAGACAGACGGACATGGCCAGATCAATTTGTATTGTCATTCTAAGCATACTGGCAGTAACTTTTGGGGGTCTCCGACGCTTCCTTCTATGCGTTACAAACTTCAGTACAAACTTAATATACTATTTTCTTCGAAAAGAGTATAATAAACGCAATTTTTTTAAAATTAGTTAAATTAGATTTTTTCACTACGAAAATACGATAGCACAAAGTGTTTTCAAGCACTTTTAATTTTTTGGTCTCGGTGGACCTTGCCGTGGAAATGCCCATATACAAAAGTAGACGTTAGATTAACTATTCCTGTAATCTAAGCAGTATCAACGAGACATAAAAGTCGCTTAGGCGAAAATGCAGATGTGGGAACTGTAAAGTTCTGAAAGCAAGTCTAGCCATAAAAGTGTTTGCCAGATATAACGCACAATCTACAAGACAGGAACAATAATTTTGTTACTTTTGCCGTCGGCAATGTAAACACTTTCAAAAGCTAGTGAGTCGCACTTGCTTGGGGCCAGTGCATTGCTTTATGAGCATGAAACAAGATTCGCACTGATTTTGTCCTCAATTGTTCCTCAACAACTATTCGCATCCCTTGTCACTGGTGTCAACTGTCGACCGGCAACTGGAAAGCGCAAAGTGTTGAAGATGTCAATCAAATACTCAGCGAGTCACTCGGTCAATCAGGCAGCAAAAAGGGCGGACGTGGGCTTAGGGGGCAGTTTAAGGCAACATCCAAAGCAAATCCTAATCAGAAACTAATGAAGTGGGGCCAAGTTGTTGGAGGGTGAATGAATAGTTTCTGAGACAGCAACGTAATCATCTATGGACGTTTACCCCACTTCCGCGCAGTGCACCACACCGCCCATTTGAGATGACAGCAGCAGCCATTCCAATTCCAATAATATATTTCGAATTTGATGCGCAATTTAATCGTGGGGACACTACGTACACACAGTGGGTCGAAACAAGTTAAATTCGAAAAGGGACACCATTTACATAAAAAGAATTTTTAAAAGTTTAAGACACACAAAAAATAAAATTTTTCTATAAAATAACATTTTGTTCTTTTAAAAAAAATACAAGTGCTCTAGTCACGAGTGGCCGACTACGAAATACCCTGAACCCAGTCCTTACAATCATTCATACTAATCTAAGCACACACATGCTGCAGTACAAGCTGTACAATCAGTACAAGCAGTGCAAGTGGTTTAAGCAGTTAGCTTGCTTTTTACTGAGCCTCACACAATGTAAAGTTAAATTTTAAATAACTTCTGTGTTTATTGTCCGATCTTATTGAAATTTTTGGGGCATACAATTGTCAATAATATGTGTGACGAAAACAAATTGCAAGGTCGCAACTTTTTGAACTTTTGGGGGATTAGGGTGTGTATCAAAATGAAATATTTGTTACATGTGTATGCTATTCGAGATTATACATGCCAAATTTGGGGCCTCTAGCTCTAATAACTTTGAAGTTATGTCCCAAAAACGTAGTCTGAAATCGAAATTTATCGAAAGCTTTTAAAAGGGACGAGTTATCGATCAAATGAAATAAACTTGATCTGTCCCGGGATTACGAGAACCTATGTTCCAAATATGAAGTCTCTAGCTCTTGTAGTCTCTGATATCCACGTGTTCATACAGACAGACGGACGGACAGACATACGGACATGGCTAGATCGACTCGGCTATTGATACTGATCAATAAAATAATAATTTATATGGTCGGAGATGCTTCCTTATGCCTGTTACATACTTTTGCACAACTTCATTATAATCTTTTTACCCTTTTTTAATGGGTTCAGGGTATAAACAGCATAGATATTCTGTATTATTTTTAAGATAACACTAATTTCCTAACCTGAATTCGTACTTTTACGCTAGCTGCTGCAACCCAGTATAGAACTTACAGACTCATGCTTGGAAGCTGAAAGGTGTGAGGAGTGTAGGGAGCGGGGTACTACTCTTATATTTTATGACACACTGGTCTGTATTGGACTGTACCAAAGCTGTCTTTACAAGAAACTGTGTTCCATCATTAAACGCCGATCGCCGGCTTTGGAGCATTTGCTCATTTGCTTGGCAAAAACTTATTACAACTTTTTTGGCTGCTTGGACCCCATTAAAACTGCAAAGTCAACGACAACACGCGGTGATTGGCAACTAGTCCAAGTGGCTTTTATTGTTGTTGACGCGTTTCGCAGCTTGCCGCCTGCCGCTTGCTGCTCGCTACTGTAATTTCGACTGACGAGCAACGCAGAATTGATGGCCAAAGCTTAGTGACTAGGTACGACGCGGGGGGCAATGATGGGGACAATTGTTATCGCGACGATGGGCATCGCGATCTCGTCATGTTGAGTTTCCAACTCTGTTCGCTGACTTTGGGCACATGGAAAGCTAGGTCTTAAGCAACTTGTGTTTATTGCCCGATCTTATTGAAATTATGTGGGCATGAAAATGTGTGACCAAACCAAATTGCAAGGTCATTGGGCGATGTCATCCAAAAAGTTAAGTGCCTGTTACACGCCTATGCTACTCGAGATTATACATGCCAAATTTGGGGCCTCTAGCTCTTATAACTTTTAAGTTATGTCCCAAAAACGCTAGTTTGAAATCTAAATTTATCGATCACTTTTGAACGGGACGAGGTATCGATAAAATTAAATAAACTTATCTGTCCTAAGAGAACTGGCCTAAGAGAACTTATATTATATTTTTACCAATTTTTAATGGGTTCACGGTATAAAAACCACTTATGCAACTGTAGTCAGCCGATTGAAAAACAATGAGTGTAAAAGCATCCTTAAGATACATCAGAATCATTCATTGAAGCCTTACCATTTAGATGTTTGTAGGACCCAAACTCACCAGCAACTAAACATTTAGTTATCTACTTCTTACAGACATCTTCATAGTATGCTAGCTGCACAGTTAGGCAGTGATTATAGAAAGCTGATTTATCGAAAGTTCTCCTGGGTGCTTAAAATTAGTTAAAAACTCGTTTATGGCGTAGAGTCATTAGAAACGATTGTAACTATAACCACAACATTAAATGTGTAACGCAAGCATATGTGTGTTTGCGTGTGTGTGTAGATGTGGTAATTATTTTTGTCAAACGCTTTGAGTGTCTTAAGAGACAAAAGCAACACTAACAGAAACAACAAGTAAGAGTGCTCTAGTCGGGAGTGCCCGACTAGGAGATACCCTGAACCCAGTCCTTACAATCATTCGTACTACTCTAAACACACACATGCTGCAGTACAAGCAGTGCAAGCGGTTTAAGCAGTTAGCTTGCTTTTCGCTGAGCCCCACACAATGGAAAGTTAAATCTTAAATAACTTCTGTGTTTATTGTCCGATCTTATTGAAATTTTTGGGGCAAGCAATTGTCGATAATATGTGTTACCAAACCAAATTGCAAGGTCGTACCATCAAAAATGCGTTTTTTTAACTTTTGGGGGTTTTGGGGGTGGTATCCAAAAAGTGAAATATTTGTTACATGTGTATGCTATTCGAGATTATACATGCAAAATTTGGGGTCTCTAGCTTGTATAACTTTGAAGTTATGTCCCAAAAGCGCTAGTCTAAAATCAAAATTTATCGATAACTTTTGAATGCGACGAGTTATCGATCAAATGAAATAAACTTGATCTGTCCCGGGATTAGGAGAACTTATGTTTCAAATATAAAGTCTCTAGCTCTTGTAGTCTCTGATATCTGTGTGTTCATACAGACGGACAAACGGACAGACAGACGGACATGGCCAGATCGACTCGGCTGTTGATACTGATCAATAATATATATACTTTATATGGTCGGAGAAGCTTCCTTATGCCTGTTACATACATTTGCACAAACCATAATACCCTTTTTACCCATTTTTGATGGGTTCAGGGTATAAAAACAGCAACAACAACAACAGGACTGATTAAAACAAGTAAGAGTGCCATAGTCGGGAGTGCCCGACTACGATATACCCTGAACCCAGTCATTACAATCATTCATACTAATCTAAACACACACATGCTGCAGTACAAGCAGTGCAAATAATGGAAAGTTAAATCTTAAATTGAAATGAAATTTTTGGGGCATACAATTGGCAATAAAATGTGTGACCAAACCAAATTGCAAGATCGTACCTTCAAAAATGCGTTTTTGAACTTTTGGGGGATTGGGGGTGGTATCCAAAACGTGAAATATTTGTTACATGCTGTATGCTATTCGAGATTATACATGCCAACTTTGGGGCCTCTAGCTCTTATAACTTCGAAGTTATGTCCCAAAAGCACTAGTCTGAAATCTAAATTGATCGATAACTTTTAAACGGGACGAGTTATTGATAAAATTAAACAAACTTGTGCTGTCCCGGCACCACGAGAACTTACAGTCAAAATATATTCTAGCTCTTGTAGTCTCTGATATCTGCGTGTTCATACAGACGGACGGGCAGACAGACAGACGGACATAGCTAGATCGACTCGGCTGTTGATACTGATCAAGAATATATGTATGTACTTTATATAGTCGGAGATGCTTCCTTATGCATGTTACATACTTTTGCACAAAACCATAATACCCTTTTTACCCATTTTTAATGGGTTCAGGGTATAAAAACCAATCACAACTTTCGATGGTCAGCGTCGAATGTCTTTTATTATACCCTGAACCCATTCAAAATGTCGGGACAGATCAAGTTTATTTCATTTTATCGATAGCGAGCTGTTCAAAAGTTATCGGTAGTTTTCAGACCAGCGTTTTTGGGACATAGCTTAAAAGTTATATTAGCTAGAAGCCCAAAATTTTGCATATATAGTCTCAAATATCATACACATGTAACAAATATTTCACTATACCACCTCCAATCCCCCAAAAGTTCAAAATATCACGACCTTGCAATTTGGTTTGGACACACATTATATTGCCCAAAGAATTTCAATAACAACGGACAATAACCGCAGAAATTAGTTACGATTTCACTTTTCATTGTGTGGGGCTCAGTGAAAAGCAAGATAACTGCTTCATCCGTTTGCACTGAAGCATGTGTGTGTTTCTATGTATGTACATATGTACTTATAGATTAGTGTGAATGAATGTAAGGACTGGGTTCAGGGTATCTCTAGTCGGGCACTCCCGACTAGAGCACTCTTACTTGTGTTATAATCAGCATGTTGAAATTCACAAATTCCGAGAGCTGACGAGAAGAAACTCCTGTTTATTGTTGCTACTGCTTGTTGGCTGTTGCTGTTAGTACACATTATAAAAAGCACCGAACAAGCAACAACGACAAAAACAACAACAATAATAACAACAATCGGAGGAGCAATGAACGGTCAAGAGAGACACATCGACGATGATAATGATAATAATGATTATGCTGGTCTATGGTCTATGGTGTCAATTTCTGAGCTGTGCGTGCAGTTTCGCACACATTTAAAAAGACAAAAATCTTAATTACAAATTTCAGTTTTCGCATTTTTTCGCCAGAAATTTGTTAAACTGTTTTTGCCACTCGCACTGCCGACGGTAAAATAACCAATGTTAAATAACTAGAATTTACTTACAATTTGTTTTTCGTTTACTTTCCACTAATATTTTGTATTCTTTGTTTCAAACTTGTGTTTGGTTTACTTTTGTTTTCTGTTTTTTGTTTGTTCTATTGTTGATTTGTCACAAAAAAAATTTAAAGTTGCTGCACATATTTTGTAGTTGTTCGTTTATTTTGGTATTTTGGTTTTTTTTTTTTTTTGACGTTGTAAACTAAACGCGACGGTGGCTGCACCGAAAGTCTCACGCTCACAAACAGTCGTGCCGAACGAAACAGCTTTAACAGTTATTATTCTGACGGTGACGGTGACTGTGGCTGCGACAGAAGCAGAGGCAGCAGCAGCAAAAGAGATCCACTTCTTCGAAAGTCGTGGGTGACACTGATTGTCGTGCGACTGCGAGCAGAAAAAATGTAACGACGACGACAAATGCGACAGCGACAACAGCAGAGACAGCGGCAGCAACAGCAACACTAAGCACACACACACGCACACGCAGCGGCAGCGGGGTGGGTGACAGTTTGCTCTCGCAGCGAAGAGCGACGGCTAGAGCAGCGAGACATGCAGCAGCGGACAAGCTCAGCGTAACTGCCCCACAAATGTCTACCTGAAACGCAGCCAGCCAACGAGCGAGTTATTTCTGCGTCTGTGTGTGTGTCGAGTGAGTGAATGTGTGTGTGCGAGAGTAAGAGTATGAGAGGTGATTGCAGAGAGCCGTTGCGTCGCTTGCGCTATTGGAATTGTAGTTGTAGTTGTATACATGGTTGTTGAGGCGATGCTGCTGCTTGTTTAGCCTGTGCACATTGTCGTCGTTGGGTCAAATCACAAACACACACACTCATGTATATATACAAGGCAAGTGAACGTGATGGCGCTATTGGCTACCAGCTCGCTCTCAGTCGCACTCGTGCCGCACCCGCGTAGCAGTCGGCTAAGCAGTGCACGCTAAAGAGATAGACACTCTCTTTTTTAATCGGTTCTCATATGTTTATTGCATTTGGAATTCGTTGCACACGCTTAATGGTAGCATTTGAAATATGTATATTTCGTAATGCCGGACTCAAACTGAAATCAAGTAGTGAAAAAGTTAATGACGGCATTAGTTTTAAAGTACAGCTTAAGAGAAATTTTAGGAGGAAGTAGCGGGGGCGTCATACACTCACACACATGCAGCCAGCAGCATACGCATGGTCAACTGTATGTATGTATGTACATATATATAGGGAACAAATAAACGACAGTCAAATGGCAATTTGAGCAGGGCTAAGAGAGGCGCATATTTTTCGGATACTGTCCGCTCGCTCGCACATTGTCGTCTGAGTGGACGAGGCGTTGACATGCGACGTATTTGTGTTTGCTGACCGAGCGGTCAGAGCTGCACTCACACACGCACGCACACAGGCATACACACACACACACACACACACATACAAACACACACCTGCCCGCTCACGCAACTTTTGCTTTGGTCACTCTCCCGTTCTCCCGAAAACGCCTCAGCCTTACAGTGTCATTTACTCGCCAACCAAAGAGCGCCAGGGCGCTCTCTCGTGGGGCTTGCTGCGGGTATGTGTGTGTGAGTGAGTGTCGCCCCATTAGCCAGTCCGCGTGTGACAGAGCTAAAACGAGTTGGCCCCATCATTTGTTCGAATGAAATGGCAATGGCCAGTCAATTCGTCGTTGTCGCTGCTTATTGTCGCTGTTGCTGCCGCCGGCAAGGGCGCCGACTGCAGCAGCGCGGCTGAACGTGCATGTGCTTCAAAATTGCCGTCGTTTTGTCTTCGTGTTTGGGGCCATCGCAATGCTGCTTTTTATACCCTGAACCCATTAAAAATGGGTAAAAAGGGTATAATGAAGTTGTGCAAAAGTATGTAACAGGCATAAGGAAGCATTTCCGACCATATAAAGTGTATATATTATTGATCAGTATCAACAGCCGAGTCGATCTAGCCATGTCCGTCTGTCTGTCCGTCTGTCTGTATGAACACGCGGATATCAGAGACTACAAGAGCTAGAGACTTCATATTTGGAATATAAGTTCACGTAATCCCGGGACAGATCAAATTTATTTCATTTGATCGATAACTCGTACCGTTTAAAAGTTATCGATAAATTTCGATTTCAGACTAGCATTTTTAGGACATAACTTCAATGTTATAAGAGATAGAGGCGCCAAAGTTGGCATGTATAATCTCGGATAGCATACTCATGTACCAAATATTTCACGTTTTGGATACCACACCCCAATCCCCCCAAAAGTTCAAAAAACGCATTTTTGAAGGTACGACCTTGCGATTTGTTTTGGTCACACATATTATTGACAATTGTTTGCCCTAAAATCGGACAATAAACACAGAAATGATTTAAGATTTAACTTTCCATTGTGTGGGGCTCGGCGAAAAGCAAGCTAACTGCTTAAACCGCTTGCACTGCTTGTACTGCAGCATGTGTGTGCTTAGATTAGTATGAATGATTGTAAGGACTGGGTTCAGGGTATCTCGTAGTCGGTCACTCCCGACTACAGCACTCATACTTGTTTATGTAGTTGTTGTTGCTGCCTCGTAGTTGCTGTTTTTGTCGCCTACGCCTGCCTCGTAGTTGAGTTTTATGCTTGTTTTTAAAATTTTTGTCATTCGATTTCTTGTGCCCTACGCTGAGGGGCGGTAGCGGCAGCGACAGCGACTGAGAGTATGTGTCCGTCTCTTTTTAGTAAACACCAATGAATGGCCTGCCCGTGCTGCTGTATGTGTGCGTCTCTTTGGGCGTGTATGTCTGTGTGTGTGTGTGTATGGATGCGTGTGTGTCTCTCCTTGTGTTCGTGAGCACACCTCTCGCTTGCTGCAAACGGCGACGACTTTGCTTTACTGGCTATGCGATTGCGCCACAATTTTCCATTAGTGTGTACATACGCATGAGTGTGTGTGTGCATGTGTGTATGTGCCATTGGTGTCACACGAAACGACACTAGCACGGGGGCGATTTTTCCTGTCTTCTGCACCAATAGTATTAGGGCACCGCTCTGGTGACAAAGGCACCCGACCACAGCCCATGACACGAAGCCGATACTGCTTCTAATGCTTCTTCTTCTCATGATGTTCCTTCATTTTTTTCTTCTTTTATTCGCTGCTTATGTAACGCAAACTTCTTTACTCACGTCTGTATGCATATACATATGTATGTGCATGTACACGCTTATGTACATCAAATAATACATTAGCTACTTTTGTATGGTTGTATGTATTGTACATGTATATAAACCTCGAATGTCTTTTGATAGCTACTTTTACTTATGTTATCTGCATAAGTATCTACACACACGCACAGAAGTATTGGCACAGCAAGCACTTCTGGCTTTGCTGCTTTGGTGAGATGTTTTTGTGATAATATATGTATCTAACGCATTTTTTTCCATATAAAATGAACAATTTAGTACAAAATAAAACTTTTGGTTTTTAAAAAAAACCTTTTTATAATTTTTTTTATTTTGAACAACTAAGAAATGAAAGTTTTTTGCTGCACATAAGTATTGGCACACTTACTTTAAAACATAAAAAAGTGTTAAAATTTTGCATTTTTAATATTTTGGTGTCAAACGCATTTGGTCTATGACCTCTTGCAAGCATCTTGGCATAGAATAGACCAATTTCCGGGTGACGTCCATCCCAATTTTTTGATATTCTTCTAATAAAGCCGATTTTAACTTCGATTTGGTCGAAAAAGCCTGTTCTTTGACCCTTTTGGCGAGTTCTTTCCACAAATGCTCAATGGGACTTAGGTCTGGTGATTGTGGTGGATGTGGCAAGACGTGCGCAAGCCATATTTTCACATCATGCGCCGTACTCTTCGGATCATTGTCGCGCTGATACGTGAACTTGTTTGATAGTTTTAGCTTTTCGGATTTCTTTTTAAGTGCTTGCTGTGCCAATACTTCTGTGCGTGTGTGTACATATATTGCACAAGTGTGCATATGCTTGTGGTTATTCATACTCTGTTAAATTACGACCACATTCAAGTCAGAATTTTTATAAATTTTATTAATGTGTTTGATAAATATTGATCTTTCTGGTGTGAGCCGCACTCAGTTTATAAACAAATTAATACTCTCAAGCCTAGTTTTACAAAACAATGTTTCCCAGTAGAATGTAACTTTTTTATTTTATTCATCCTAAATATTTTTTTTAAGTTCGTTGTTATTATGTCAAAATTAATACATTTAATACTTCTGTTGACTTAAAAACAGTTTACCTAAGGTAATTTATAAATCATTTCGTAAAACAGAAACAGAAACCACATTAATATCATTATGGAAAAAATGTCCGTTATACACTGTCCCTCATTGACTTTGAATGAAATTCAATTTGAAAAAAAATTTAAATAATTTTTGGGTGAAGTCCAAACCATTTTCAATTGAAATCAATGCATAACATTTTAAAACAAGTGGGGAAGGATTATCTTCGGCGTGCCGAAGATTTTATACTCTTTCCGAACCTATAGGCAATTTTCACTCTGCCAACTGCACCACCGAAGTATTTTATGACGCATAACTTTGCTAATTATAACTGAATCGATTTGATATTTTAGACATTAATGAGTTTTAAGGATGTTCAAGTGTACAAAGAAATTTAAGGCGATAGCTTTGAAAAGATCGGATATATGGCCAAAACTGACTTCCAGTTGTATGGCAGCTATAAGGTATAGTGGATTTATCAGGTTATTACCAAATTATTTGGTTCCAAATTTGGGGCCTCTAGCTCTTATAACTTGTAAGTTATAGCCCAAAAACACTAGCCAGAAATCGAAACTTATCGATAACTTTTGAACGGGTCGAATTATCGATAAAATGAAATAAACATGATCTGTCCCGGCACTGCGAGAACTGATATTCCAAATATGAAGTCCTAGCTCTTATAGTCTCTGGTATCCGCGTGACGGACGGACGGACAGAAAGACGGACAGACAGACAACCGGACTTGGCTAGATTGACTCGGCTATTGATGCTGATCAAGAATATATTTACTTTATGTGGTCGGAGATGCTTCCTTATGCCTGTTGCATACTTTTTCACAACTTCATTTGGGTATAATTTTACCCATTTTTAATGGGTTCAGGGTGTAAAAATGCCACGCGGAAAAGCGATTTTTTACAGAATATGCAATTCTTGTGGGGCAGCTGGCCGGGTTGCCTAAACGTTCGAAAAGAGTAGAATATCTTCGGCACGCCGAAGATAATCCTTCCCCTCTTGTTATTATTAATATATATATATTGATTAACCTAACGAAAGATTGTAAAACATTGATTGAACAGTGAAACCAAATAATGTGGATTTAAATGACAACAATTCTTAAAACGTATAACAAACATGATAGGCAATAAAATATGTTTTGTTGACTATCCGTTTCGACGTCCTTGCGGCAGGTCGCTAATGTAGAGGCTCTTCAGTCTTCCGGTCAAGTCAGCTCGATAGTGGATTTATGGAGTATTGTTTTGGATGATCAATGTTGAGACTAGTGTGTAGGTTGATCTGCTCCATAGCCGTCGGTAAGGCAACATATTTAGGTAGCGTCCGATCCCTAATCCATGATCTGCAAGGCTTGGACTGGCTTTATCCAGGAGTTGGCAGGAGTGATTCAGAACAGTATGCCGTATGTCCAAGTGTGTGGTCTTGTTGACCAGCAGCTTGTTCCTAATGTTGAGTTTGCTAAATGGATTCAGCAATAGTTAGCCACGATGCCTCGCAGATTTCGATGTGTTTCCTGTCCAGGTACATACACAGGATGTTTCATACCATTCCTTGAAAAGAGTATACAAACTATACAAAATATATTTGAAGAATCCAATAAATGTTAAGTTATGCAATGTAAATGAAGTTCGTGAAACATAAAATCTTTCAATTTTCTTTGCTGTAGCTAATTTTGTTTTGATATCTTGAAAATAATCTAGATCGTATGTGAGACAAAAAATCTTCCTGAATTCTTGTGACCCAACAGTAAAAATTCGTCTTGGTTGGGACTCTTTGATTTTTTGGTGTTAACACAATCGAAAGGTCGTCAAATCCCAAATGCGAGACGGATTGCGAGCTGGAGGTTAATATTAGGAAACAAATGAAAATATCTTCTATTGGCAGTCAACACTTTCGTTTCTTTTCCTTTTCATTTATATATATATTTGTATACCCTTGTAGAGGGTATAATAATTTTGCCGTTAAGTGTGTAAAGCATGGAAGGAACATCTGCGATCCCATACGGTATATATATTCTTAATCAATATAGCAATCCGATCTGTGCTTCAATGCCAGCTAGTCTCGCATCTCTTAGAAATTACTATGTGCTTTTTATAGTATTATGTGTCACATGTAGATACATAAATATATTAAATAGTCAGTTTATAAGTAACGCTAGTCACAACTGATAGATTTGTTTTACTGCATATTAAATTTTCCAATATATCCGGACCAAACTAACCGGTTACGTGTGTTAACCTATTAAGCTCCATAAATGTTGGAAGAAAATGATCAACTTTCGGTTTTCAGAAAAGGGTACATAATCTTCGGCGCAGATAGCCGTTCTTTGTTGTTCTGATTTTTCTTCAGCTTATTTTTGTGTAGCGAAATGCTTTCATTAATCAAAAATTGCCTTTATTCACTTGAGATAAATAATTGCTATCTTATTATGGCGATTGTCGTTGCTGTCGCTGCCGTCCCTTGTCCTTTGTCCACTGCCCTCTCTCCTCCTCCGTTGGCTGTCGGCTGTCCCCTTGACGCCCTTTGCACTGAGTCGATGTCGAAGTTCTTAATAAACAGCACGGTGCCCTTTGTGAATGCTGCACGAATCGAAATCGAAATCGATCAATCATTTTTCACACTTGGCCCAGCGTCGAGTGAGAGTCCGCCGAGGCCCTGTGTTGTGCAGAGCTGAGATACAGCTACAAATACAGTTACAGATATATCAATGTGGATAGCCTTCAATTCTCCTTGTACTCGTACTGTTCGACGCACGTACAACATGACCATATTTCTTGCTCCCATGAAAATCAGTGTGTCCGACTTCGGCGCCAGCATTGTTGTTGGCTTCGAGTCCGAGTCCAAGTCCGAGTCCTAATATGAGTCCGAAATCTAATTCGAGCTCGAGTTCAAACCGTCGATTGTATTTGACTTCGTGTCAATAAATCGTTTCAGATTTTAAAAATACAATTTACGCCGACACAAATGATATTAAAAATCCATTAATAATCCCAGCTCCGCGTTAATTACGTATGATTCTTGTTGTTTTGTTATTACCTATGTATACACCCAAAGCACTGGTCCATGCTGCCTGGTGAATAGTCGCCAGTGCCCGCCCTTTCCCCGAGCTCGTATCTAGGCAAAGACAGAGCGGCAAAGGCCATGGGAAGCCAGCTACAGCCAGAGTCAGAGCGACAGCCTCCGCCTCAGCCTCCTCCTCCGCCTCAGATTCAGCTCCAGAAAGGAGTCCCAGACAAAGGCGTCACAACATCTCACATTTAATTACATTTAGAGAACAGTCGCAGGCCGTTGTACAGTCACCGGACACGCCTCATTTGCTCTGGCTGCCAAGGAGTGTATCATTTCGTTGAATTTTGTTTATTTATCAAATTTAATTGTATCATACTAATTGTATTGTAACTACTCTTCCAAATCAAACATTTCTGAGAATAACTTCTTTGTATATTGTCCGATCTTTCTGAAATTTTTAGGACATAACATTGTGTGACGAAATCAAATTGGAAGGTCATAACTTCAAAAATGCGATTTTCCAACTTTGGGGAGGATTGGGGGTGGTATCCAAAAAGTGAAATATTTGTAATAGGTGTATGATATTCGAAATATACATGCCCAATTTAGCGCCTCTGGCTCTTATACCTTTCAAGTTATGGCCAAAAAACACTGGACTGAAGTCTAAATGTATCGATATCTTTTGAACGGGATGAGTTATCGATATAATTAAATGAACTTGTACTGTCCCGGGAGAGCTTATATTCCAAATATGAAGTCTCTAGCTTTTATAGTCTCTGATATCTGCGTGTTCATACAGACGGACAGACAGACGGACAGACAGACAGACGGACATAGGTAGATCGACTCGGCTGCTGATACTGATCAAGAATATATACACTTAATATGGTCGGTGATTCTTATAGTATAAATTTTCTTGTGGATTACAGGCTGACAGGCAAAATGAGGTGTCCAATTTTACATGTGTAGCTTGGTTTGCTGTCTTTAGTGAGAATTTTTTTGTTTATAAATTCGTATGCTCTTTTCGAAGAAAAGAGTATATTAAGGAAGCGTCTGAGTCCCCCAAAAGTTACTGCCAGTATGCTTAGAAAAACAAAACAAATTGATCTAGCCATGTCCGTCTGTCTGTCTGTCTGTCTGTATGCAAACTAGTCCCTCAGTTTTTTAGCTATCGCGATGCAACTTTGCACAGACACTTATTATTCAAAGAAACAGCACATTGGTCGGTGCCGGCCGGATCGGACACTTGAACATCCTTATAACTCATCAGTGGGTAATATCGCAAATCGATTGAGTCATAAACAGCAAAGATATGCGTCATTAAAAATTTTGAAAAATAGGTGCATATGAGCAAACACACCCAAGCGCAAGTAAGCTTTTGACAGTCTGCTCTTCAAGGCGTAAAGAGCCGCGCTGACGAACGCAAGTTTCGCAAGTTCGAGTCTCGGCGGCGACTGATTATTAATTTAATACTTTTTTCTTTTTCTTCCTTTCAAATATATAACTGTAATCAAATTAATTTGCTTCCAATGGCTTAGAACAAAAACAATGCCATGCGAAAAAACAAATGCTGACAAACGCGAGTAGTTGCAGGTTGAAGGAAAACAAAACAAGTAAGCTTTTGATAGTCTGCTCTTCAAGCGATTTTGTCATCGATTATCAAAACTGCTTGTGGCACCCAATAATTATTTTCATTTTTCCTTATTCTTCCTTTCAAATATAAACAAGTGAGAACGTTGCAGTCGGGCGGAGCCGACTGCGTAATACTCTGATACCATTTTAAGAACAGCTGAAAGCAAGTGAACAGAAAATTTTTGCTGGTGTTTGGGTGACCCGAAATCGGCATTCCAAGTTTTTGGGAACGGGAGGGGCATGGTCGATCTTAAGAGGGGGTGACCAGAAGTCTATCTACCAATTTTGGTGACTCTAGCTCTAAAACTGTGGAAGATATAAGCTTTCGCGATTTTTGGGGGCGGGAGGGGCGTGGCCCCAAAAAATTTGGCCGATCTTTAGAGGGAGTGACAAGAAGTCTATCTTACAAATTTCTTGACTCTAGCTCCAAAACTGTGGAAGATATACATTTTCGCGATTTTTGGGGGCGGGAGGGGCGGGGCCCCAAAATTTTTTGCCGATCTTTAGGGGGCTGACAATAAGTCTATCCTCCAATTTTGGTGACTCTAGCTCTAAAACTGTGGAAGATATACATTTTCGCGATTTTTGGGGGCGGGAGGGGCGTGGCCCCAAATTTTTTTACCGATATTTAGAGGGGCTGACCAGAATTCTATCTTCCAAGTTTAATGACTCTAGCCCTGAAACTGTGGAAGATATAAATTTTCGCGATTTTTGGGGGCGGGAGGGGGCGGGGCCCCAAAATTTTTTGTCCGATCTTTAGAGGACTTGGCCAGAAGTCTACCCTCAAAGTTTGGTGGCCCTAGCTCTTAAACTGTGCGAGATATAGGCTTCCGTGTTTCGTGGGGGCGGGGTGGCTGGGGGCGTTCTAGTGGGCGTGGCCGGAAAATCCAGGACGCAATCTTTTGGGCTGGTCAGCCCTAGTCTAAATTCCAAATTTGGGGACTCTAGCTTCAAAATTGCGGGAAATATACACGTGTTATCGAATTGTGCATTCATGTATATCGATTTTCGCGATTACGGGGGCGGGAGTGGGCGTGGTCAAAATTTTGTTTCTGTAATCTGTAGAGGACGTCACCAGTAATATATATTCCAAATATGGTGACTTTAGCTCTAAAACTGCGGGAGATATAAGCATTTCAAATTAATTTTGGAGGGGGGGCTGGTGGGCGTAATAATGGGCGTGGCCGATTAACCTAGGATCCAATTTTTTCGGGAGGTCACCAGCAATATACCTACCAAATTTGATTACTCTAGCTTCAAAATTGTGGGAGTTATTCACGTTTAATCGATTTGTGATTTGAGGTGTATCGACATGTTATCGATTTGCCAGCCTCCCAGTGGGCGTGGCATAAATTTGGAATAAACTTGATCTGAAGCAGATAGCTATAATCATAACGCAAAAGATTTCAAGAGTCTATCTAATATCGTTTCGGAAATACGCGCGTTCATCCAGACAGACAGACGGACAGACGGACGGCCTGACGGACATTCGACAAAACCAATATACTATGAGTACCTTCGGTATCAGAGTATAAAAAATTTAAGTTTATATGATGCCAATTCTTAGAGCAACAAAATAAATGCCACGCGATTAAACGATGTTTTACTACTATTGAAATTTCAGCGGTGCAGTTGGCAGAGCGAAAATTGCCTAAAGCTTCGAAAAGAGTATAAAATCTTCGGCACGCCGAAGATAATCCTTTCCCACTTGCTTAATTCTAATTATGAAATCTTATAAATGATTTTGATAAATAATTTTCTTTTTGGTGGGAGCCGCACGCAGTTTATAAACAAATTTATATTCTCAAGTCTGGTTGATTTTACAAAACAATGTTTCCCAGTAGAATGTAACTTATTATACCCTGAACCCATTAAAAATGGGTAAAAAGGGTATAATGAAGTTGTACCAAAGTATGTAACAGGCATAAGGAAGCATCTGCGACAATATAAAGTATATATATATTCTTGATCAGTATCAACAGCCGAGTCGATTTTGCCATGTCCGTCTGCCTGTCTGTCCGTCTGACCGTCTGTCCGTACGTCTGTATGAACACGCGGATATTATAGACTATAAGAGCTCGAGACTTCATATTCGGAATAAAAGTTCTCCTAATCCCGGGACAGATCAAGTTTATTTGATTTTATCGATAAATAGTCGCGTTCAAAAGTAATCGATAAATTTTGATGTCAGACTAGAGTTTTTGGGACATAACTTCAAAGATATAAGAGCTAGAGACCAAATTTAGCATGTATAATCTCGAATAGCATGCTCATGCAACAAATATTTCACTTTTTGGATACCACCTCCCACTCCCCCTAAAAGTTCAAAAAACGCATCTATGTAGGTATGACCTTGGTCACACATAAAAATTTCAGAAAGATCGGACAATAAACACAGACATTATTTAAGATTTTACTTTCCATTGTGGGGGGCTCGGCGAAAAAGCAAGTTAACTGCTTAAACTGCTTGCACTGATTGTACTGCTTGTACTGCAGCATGTGTGTGCATAGATTAGTATGAATGAATGTAAGGACTGGGTTGAGGGTATCTCTTAGTCGAGCACTCCCGACTAGAGCACTCTTACTTATTTATTTTATGCATGCTACATATTTTTGTTAAGTTCGTTGTTATTATAGTTTTATACTCTTTTCGGACCTTTTGTCAATTTTCATTAGGTTATATTTTCTTTATAAGTATGCTATAAAATTTTCCACGACTGCTTATTTAATTTGTTGGTGACACAGTTGCACAAATATACCTCTACAAGAAAAGCAATTATATAAAATTATTAATGTAAACAGGGACGTTCCACTATCTGCATACCGTGTATTGCAGCTATAAGATATAGTGGTCCGATCTGGCCGCTTCCGACCAATGTTCTTTCCTTTTGAATAATAAGCCTCTGTACAAAGTTTCGTCGCGAAGGTCAAAAACTGAGGGACTAGATTTCATACATACATTTTAGTTGTATGGCAGCTATAGGATATAGTGGTCCGATCCGACCGGTTCCGACAAATGTGCTGTCCCATTTATATAATAAGTCTCTGTGCAAAGTTTCATCGCGATACTTCCAAAACTGAGGGACTAGTATTCATACATACATACAGACAGACAGACGGACGGACATGGCTAGATCAATTTGTCTTGTCATTATAAGCATACTGGAGGTAACTTTGGGGGGTTTCCGGCGCTTCCTTCTATGCGTTACAAACATCAGCATAAAGTGAATATACTATTTTCATCGAAAAGGGTATAAATATCCTAAAATCAAGCTTAGCATCTATCATAGGACTACTTAAGTACTATAAGTTAAGCCTGTTGTCAGAATAAACAAGTTGGGAAGGATTATCTTGCCGAATATTTTATACTCTTTTCGAATCTTTAGTCAATTTCGACTCTGCCAACTGCACCACTGAAATATCATATGCTGTAAATTTTTTTATAAATCGACGTTATTAAAACCAAATATATATCCATTTCAAAAAGTATAAGTTGATAGGTGCAATCATCGCTCAGTCACAATCAGAACAATTTAAAAGAGGTACTATCAGAAAAATGCTTGCCGTACAAATATATAATGTTTACGGCTTCTACATACCTTGAAATATACTAATCGTAAATATATACACGAAAAAAGTGAGTCAATTAGATCCGAATTGTTTTGTTAATTTCATTGATTGAGTGACTGAATTCTATGAGGTTGACGATCTAATTGTTGCAATCAACTTTTTTAAAGTAATTTATTCAGTTTACAAATACGTCTATTATTTGGCAATATTGCAAATCAAAATTTGGAAATAGAAAATTTGGCAATTCAGCCAAATAAGATTGGAAAGGATATGCTTGCAATTAGGTACAAGATCTAATTTGATAAGCTAACAAATAATTAAGGCAAAACTTAATCAACATGTGTTATACATACATATTTATTAATATGTATTAAGTGTGTTTAAGCAAAATATTTAAATTTAAATTATACAGTGGGTTGAATATTTGAGCTAGACACATAAAATACACATGATGATAATGAATTGAGTAAACAAATACGTACTATATACGGGATACAGTGTGTACACATACATTTTTAGTAGCGTGTACATCAAATGCAATACAGCAATACAATCAAATTACATTTCAAAAATAGCATAAAAGAGTTATTTTAACAAAATTTAGATTAACAAATGTGAATTATGGTAAGTCCTTTTACAAATCTGTCACAAGTTTTATTTGCTTAAAAAAGCAATAATACTGATATCCATAACATTAGCGAAATCACAAGCAATTTCGCAAGTGTACTCGTGTATTCTCAAAAGATTCACTGCTACCTAAAGATTGTTATAAACAAGTGGGGAAGGATTTTCTTCGGCGTGCCGAAGACTTTATACTCTTTTCGAACCTTTACGCAATTTGCACACTGCCAACTGCACCACCAAAATATTAATGACGCAGGATGTTCTAGTGCACAAGGAAATTTAAGGCGATAGCTTTGAAAAAATCGGATATATGGCTAATACTGACTCCCAGTTGTATGACAGCTATAAGATATAGTAGACCGATCAGGCCGGCTCCGACCAATGTTCTGGTTCTTTAAATTATAAGTATCTGTGCATAGTTTAGTCGCGATAGCTGTGAAAACATGGGACTTATGGCCAAAACCTACTTCGAGTTGTATGGCAGTTATAAGATATAGTGGTCCGATCCGGCTGGTTCCGACCAATGCTGTCCCTTTGAATAGGTCTCGGTGCAACTTTTTATCGCGATAGCTCAAAAACTGAGTGACTAGTTTGCATACATACAGACAGACAGACAGACAGACGGACATGGCTACATCAATTTATTTTGTCATTCTAAGCATACTGGCAGTAACTTTTGGGGTCTCCGACGCTGCCTTCTATGCGTTACAAACTTCAGCACAAACTTAATATACTATTTTCTTCGAAAAGAGTATAAGAAGTGCAACTGAAAAGCATTATTATTTAAGGTGCATTAATTGTAGATGGGCTCTGCGTAATTTCGAATTCAGAATGGTTTCGATTTCAGGGCAGTGTCTTAAATACACGCCATGAATGTTGGCTGTATCATTTATATTCAGGGTAAGTTATCTAATTCGAGCTGGATATTTTGGATATTCAGCACTTACAGCCAAATATAGATTTTTGCAGTTGGCTGGTTAAAGAGTTGCTTAAGTAGCGATTGCAAATTTGAATTGCTTGTCAGCGTGAAGAGACTTTGCATCAATGTCAAACCCATGCCGCAAGCTAGCCATGGCCATAATCCAAAATGGAAGAGATTTATTTACTCGGATGGTGCTCCGCACGTATGTGTGTATGCATGTGTATGTGTATGTGTGTGCCTTAAATATGCGAAGTAAGCAGAGATCCATCTAAATGAAAACCCTTTTGCATTGGTCGATGGGTCACGCACACGCGAGAACGAGAACGGGGCATTAGCACGATGCTCGGCAATGGCTACGAGGAGAGTATTGGAAAATAGGTAATGGGTAGACGCGTACTCAGACTCGCGTTCACTCACCACTAACTACTGCCGAGTTGTTGGCTGGCCTGGTTTGGTGGTGCAATTATTGCTCAGCGCCCTTCAAATTCTCTCAATGAATGCGTAAAATCTGCGCGGCTACACGGACAAGATGATACGACTGAGGCGGCAACTCGGTAAGCGTTCGACCATTGCACAATTCGTGGTCCCAGCCCAGGTAGCTGCATACATGCGTACACACAAATAAACATACATACATATATTCGCTCCTAGTTTCCATTGTTGTGCTCCGACACCCTTCCCCCATCACCCATTCCGGCATAACGTACGGACGTTCAATGGTCCCTTCGTCTGGCAGCGCGTTGCCATGAGTATGGCATATAATGTGCCCAATAATGAAGTGAAAGGGTTACAATGGCTTCATGAGAAATTTGCTAACCGGGTGATAAAATTTTTTAAAAAAGGGTTTTTAACATGTCGTCTAAATTAATAATGGCCGACTCATAAAAATTGCCAGATATATACGTACATATATATTGTATATACACCCTGGCCAAGCCAGGCCGGGTCCAGGTAAGGACCTCGAACGGATGCAGCGTGCACAATTGTGAGACCTGGGTCCAGACAGACAATGTTCAATGGCGATGCCGCGCTGCCAAATGGAATTAAACGGGCTGAAGTGTATCATGGAAGCTCAATAAAAACATAAGCACGAGTGCTGAGCACCCAAATACTAAAAACAAACACTGAGGACAATAAACAGCCTCACTACGGTTCATTTAACGTAAACATGACCGCGGTAATGCGTTGCATTGTACAGATCCTTAACAGGATCACTAAATATGTATGTATGCATGTGTGTGTGCACATATTTATGGGCCCATACAGGATCGTTTGTCACATTCCGCATATAAACGGCCAAGTTATAACAATTTGTATCTACATACCAACATTTTCCGTAACTTCTTGATTGACTTCGAAGAGTATAGTCAGATTCAGGAAAATCTGCTTTGAGTATATTTAATGCAAAGTTATATAATAATATGAATTTAAACATATTGATTTAATTGTTAACAATGTGTCACTTATTAATAAAACAGGAAGAACCAAACTAATAAAACAATTTTCGTTCTTTTTACTACAAATTTTAAATTAGGCATATTTATTAAATTATTATTATTTAAATTGGTCCAGATATATGTATTTATTCAGCAGTCTATTACTTTTTTTCATCATCAAATCTGAAATCATCTTTTTATCAACATTTGCAGAGGAAATGTTTATAATCTTAAGTCATACCAAAAAGGGAAATCCCTTAAAAACCATGATCGAGCAGTCTGTACAACTCAATATATGCAAAACTCAAAATCCTATTAAAAATAAATTATATGTAAGAAAATAAAATAAATTATAACAAATAGTTTCCAAGTAGATTTGTTGTTATACTCGGATATACAAAGAAAATCCGAAATATTTGCAAGTAAGTTTAAGTTGATCATTTTCAATGTATAAAATTTAATTTTTAAGAACCATTATGTGAATTTAATAGGATAAAAACTGATCAGATCTTTTCAATTAATAGGTACAAAACTGAGGCTTGGTTTTTGTATAATATATGTGGGTGGGCGATTCTCAAAAATTATTATTATTGTACATATAAGCTGTTTGCTTATCTTTGCTTATCGAGTCTGTGGCCTATATTTTTCCACCATTTGTGCCGACTCAATCTTTATCAAGCATCTGCAGAAAAAAGCAATCATAATACTCGGCCACATTGAACAATAACTGAGATTTGATCCCATTAGAGAGAGACCCAGTAACAGATACCTTCTCAAACAAATACATATTTTTTGGAACGATGTTGTTGATACTGGCCATTGTTGTTGCTGGTGCTGCTGCAGTTGCCATTGTCTGTGCCTACTTCCGCGACCGCTTTCCTGTCAGTTTTAATTATGACGTAATTGCGTGTTGTTATGAGTCTTAATCCTTGAACAATATCGACTTTCGATCTCCATTTGGGGTTTTGCAGCCATAGCTGATGCCATATATAATATGCAGCGCTACCACACCCAGCAAAAAAACGATCATATGCGATATTTTTATTGAACACATTTGTATACCCTGAATCCATTAAAAATGGGTAACAGGCATAAGGAAGCATCTCCGACCATATAAGGCATATATATTTGCGATCAGTATCAACAGCGGTCTGTCTGTCTGTCCATCTGTCTATATGAACACGCGGATATCAGAGACTACAAGAGCTAGAGACTTCATATTTGAAATATAAGTTCTCGTAGTCCCGGGACGAGATCAAGTTTTTTCCATTTTATCGATAACTCCCGTTCAAAAGATATCGATAAATTTCGATTTCAGACCAGCGTTTTTGGGCCAAACCTTAAAAGTTATGAGGGCTAGAGGCTCAAAATTTGGCATGTATAACCTCGAATAGCACAAGATATTGGTAGCAAATGAATTTGATTACAGTTGCTTTATATTTGAAAGGAAGAATAAGAAAAATGAAAATAATTATTGGTAATCGATGACAAAATCGCTTGAAGAGCAGACTATCAAAAGCATGGCATTGTTTTTGTTCTAAGCCATTGAAGCAAATTAATTTGATTACAGTTATATATTTGAAAGAAAAAAAGAAAAAAGTATTAAATTAATAATCAGTCGCCGCTGAAACTCGAACTTGCGAAACTTGCGTTCGTTAGCGCGGCTCTTTACGCCTTACGCCACAAACCGTTTTGATGATCGATGACAAAATCCCTTGAAGAGCAGACTGTCAAAAGCTTACTTGCGCTTGGTTTGTTATGCTCATATGCACCTGTTTTTTCAAAATATTTAATGACGCATATCTTCGCTGTTTATGACTCAATAGATTTGCGATTGCTTTGAAAACATCGGATTTATGGCCAAAACCGACTTAGAGTTGTATGGCAGCTATAAGATATAGTGAACCGATCCGGCCGGCACCGACCATTGTGCTGTTTCTTTCAATAATAAGTATCTGTACAAAGTTTTATCGTGATAGCTTTGAAAACATGGGATTTATGACCAAAACCGACTTCAAGTTGTATGGCAGCTATAGGATATACTGGTCCGATCCGGCCGGCTCCGACCAATGTGCTGTCCCATTAAATAATAATTGTCTTTGCAAAGTTGCATCGCGATAGCTCAAAAACTGAGGGACTAGTTTGCATACATGCAGACAGATAGACAGACGAACATGGCTAGATCAATTTGTTTTGTTTTTCTAAGCATTACTGGCAGTAACTTTTGGGGGTCTCCGACGCTTCCTTCTATGCGTTACAAGCTTCAGCACAAACTTAATATACTATTTTCTTCGAAAAGAGTATAAATATAGATATTTCGCATTCGTTGGCTCGACTCATGTCAAGTGCGCTTCAGTCGATGGCATTTATAAATTATTTGGCTCCAGTTGCTGCTTATTACTACAAGCTGTAAATGTCATGCCAATATGGGACTGCTAACGAGTCCGACTACGGACCCCAACTCAAAAGCCGCAAAGTCCTAGATAGTAAAACGTCCTTCATTTTGTAAGAAGGAACTCATAAAAAATATATATGTGTATACAGAGGTCTGTGTATGTATGTGCTTATGTCTCTATTCACACATATAAGTACATATTTACATATAAGGAAATACTGTGCTGGGATGAATGATGCATTCCATTCGGTTTGAGTGCGCCAGCACTTCAGTTCACCCCTAAAAATGTTGTTCATCTTGTGGCTCTCATCTGCTTTGCTATTGCTTTTGCCTTTGCGTTTAGCTCTACATTCATGTCGCGGTGCATAATTAACAAGTAAGAGTGCTCTAGTCGGAAGTGCCTGACTAGGAGATACCCTGAACCCAGTCTTTACATTCATACTAATCTGTCAGTGTGTATACATACATGTAATGGAAAGTAAAAATCTTTAATAACTTCTGTGTTTATTGTCCGATCTGTCTGAAATTTTCAGTACATAACATTGGCTATAAGATATGTGACCAAACCAAATTCAAAAATGCGTTTTTTAACTTTTGGGGGGACAGGGGGTGGTATCAAAAGAGTGAAATATTTGTAATATGTGTATGATATTTGAGATATATGTAGTGAAATAAACTCGTACTGTCACGAGAACTACGAGAACTTATATTCGAAATATGAAGTCTCTAGCTTTTATAGTCTCTGATATCTGCGTGTTCATATAGACGGACAGACAGACGGACAGACAGACAGACGGACTGACAGACGGACATGGCTAGATCGACTCGGCTGTTGATACTGATCAAGAATATATCTACTTTATATGGTCGGAGATGCTGTTATGCCTGTTACATACTTTTGCACAAAACCATAATACAATCTTTCTTATGCCTGTTACATACTTTTGCACAAAACCATAATACCATAATACCATTTTTACACATTTTTAATGGGTTCAGGGTATAAAAACTGTAAACCACACAAATAATCCCTTGATAATGGCAAAGTCGCATAGACAACAGCAACACGTTGTTCACGAATAATGGGAATGGAATTGGGGTTAATTCATCATTAGTTGAGAGCTGTTTGATATACGATTAGGCTGTTTTGAGACTACACTTAATTTAAGAGTCGCATCTATATATATAAAAAAAAAAACGGAAGTCTGTCGATAAAATGAAATAAACTTAAACGGACCATGGAATACGAGAACTTATATTCCAAATATTCTCTAGCTCTTGTAGTCTTTGATATCTGCTTGTTCATACAGACGAACAGACAGACGGACATGGCTGGATTGAATCGGCTGTTGATACTGATCAAGAATATATATGCTTTAAATGGTCGGAGATGCTTCCTTATGCCTGTTACATACTGTTGCGTAACTTCATTATACCCTTTTCCCCATTTTCATTGGGTTTAGGGTATAAACAAAATGCACACACCCATGAACTCAGAGTGCAGAATCGGGTAAATGTAGAAAGTGTGCACTCTACAATGTCTTTAATAGTTGGGCAGGCCTATAAGCTATTATAAAACCTACCCCAAATAATTCATAATTATAACTTGATGTGTGGTCGTCAACTCCCAATTTTAACAAGTAAGAGTGCTCTAGTCGGGAGTGCCCGACTACGAGATACCCTGAACCCAGTCCTTACAATCATATTCGTACTACTCTAAACACACACATGCTGCAGTACAAGCAGTACAAGCAGTGCAAGCGGTTTAAGCAGTTCGCTTGCTCTTTCGCTGAGCCCCACACAATGGAAAGTTAAATCTTAAATAACTTCTGTGTTTATTGTCCGATCTTATTGAAATTTTTGGGGCAAGCAATTGTCGATAATATGTGTTACCAAACCAAATTGCAAGGTCGTACCTTAAAATGCTTTTTTTAACTTTTGGGGGTTTGGGGGTGGTATCCAAAAGTGAAATATTTGTTACATGTATGCTATTCGAGATTATACATGTCAAATTTGGGGTCTCTAGCTCTTATAACTTGTAAGTTATATCCAAAAACGCTGGTCTGAAATCGAAATTTATCGATAACTTTTGAACGGGACGAGCTATCGATCAAATTTTAATAAACTTGATCTGTCCCGGGATTAGGAGAACTTATGTTCCAAATATGAAGTCTCTAGCTCTTGTAGTCTCTGATATCTGTGTGTTCATACAGACAGACAGACGGACGGACGGACAGACGGAAGCGAGACAGACGGAGAGTGGACATGGCTAGATCGACTCGGCTGTTGATACTGATCAATAATATATATACTTTATATGGTCGGAGATGCTTCCTTATGCCTGTTACATACATTTGCACAAAACCATAATACCCTTTTTACCCATTTTTAATGGGTTCAGGGTATAAAAAGCTATTGATGTACAAGTGGTATGTCTGTGGTTGCTTCAATATATCCATACCTTCGTATGCATAACCACAGATTCATGAAAAAATTTGTATCCGTGTACATGTTAAATAAAATCAAGTCAACTTTAAGAGATTGAACTCTGTTGTCATTATCTTTAGTGAAACACAAAATGGAGTTTGCTTATCTCGTGGCGTGTAAGCATCCATTCAAATTTTCGTTGGAGTTGGGTTTTGTGCGTACGTTTCAAGTTTGATCCAACATCAGTATAACGTCTTTTTCTAAAATCCTCATAAATAAATCCTCTATTAGATACTGACAGATGGTAGCGTGTATCCCTGCTTCCAAAAGTTTTAAATCATTAGAAAATAGAACAAAAGTAGGAAAAACATATTGTGCCTTAAAAATGTTGTCCTTTTTAAAATACAGATTCGATACTTTAAAGTATGCTTCAACCTGACAGAGCTCTAAATTTATGAGTATTTAGATTGTAATAGTAAATTACAGTATTAGTTAGTAAAATTTATAATCGATCTTATAATTCTCACTACACAACGCACTTAATAATTATAATAACATTATTCTAGTCGAAAAGTCGTTGTAACATTTTTGGAAACAAGTGGGGAAGGATTATCTTCGGCGTGCCGAAGATTTTATACTCTTTCGAACCTATAGGCAATTTTCACTCTGCCAACTGCACCACTGAAATTTCATAACCTGTACAAAATAGTTTTGTCGCGTAACTTTTTTTTTTTATCGCGATAGCTCAAAAACTGAGGGACTAGTTTGCATACATACAGACAGACAGATAGACGGACATGGCTAGATCAATTTGTATTGTCATTCTAAGCATACTGGCAGTAACTTTTGGGGGTCTCAGACGCTTCCTTCTATGCATTACAAACTTCAGCACAAACTTAATATACTATTTTCTTCGAAAAGAGTATAAAAATTAATATATTTGTAGGTTATAAAATTGGCAACAAAAAGTATGAATAAACCAAACATCAGGGTCATATAATCAATAATAATAATTTGGGGATACCGGTAGGCGATATATAAAAAAACAACAAGTGGGAAAGGATTATCTTCGGCATGCCAAAGATTTTATACTCATTTCGAACCTTTAGGCAATTTTCACTCTGCCAACTGCACCACTGAAATTTCGTATGCTGTGAAAAATCGTTTTATCGTATATTAAGTTTGTGCTGAAGTTTGTAACGCATAGAAGGAAGCGTCTGAGACCCCCAAAAGTTACTGCCAGTATGCTTAGAATGACAATACAAATTGATCTAGCCATGTTCGTCTGTCTATCTGTCTGCATGTATGCAAACTAGTCCCTCAGTTTTTGAGCTATCGCGATGCAACTTTGCAAAGACAATTATTATTTAATGGGACAGCACATTGGTCGGAGCCGGCCGGATCGGACCAGTATATCCTATAGCTGCCATACAACTTGAAGTCGGTTTTGGTCATAAATCCCATGTTTTCAAAGCTATCACGATAAAACTTTGTACAGATACTTATTATTGAAAGAAACAGCACACTGGTCGGTGCCGGCCGGATCGGTTCACTATATCTTATAGCTGCCATACAACTCTAAGTCGGTTTTGGCCATAAATCCGATGTTTTCAAAGCACATCGCAAATCTATTGAGTCATAAACAGCGAAGATATGCGTCATTAAATATTTTGAAAAAACAGGTGCATATGAGCAAACAAACCCAAGCGCAAGTAAGCTTTTGACAGTCTGCTCTTCAAGGGATTTTGTCATCGATCATCAAAACGGTTTGTGGCGTAAGGCGTAAAGAGCCGCGCTAACGAACGCAAGTTTCGCAAGTTCGAGTTTCAGCGGCGACTGATTATTAATTTAATACTTTTTTTCTTTTTTTCTTTCAAATATATAATTGTAATCAAATTAATTTGCTCCCAATGTCTTAGAACAAAAACAATATAAGCAATATAAAAAAACAGTATAATCGAGTTTGTCAGCGATTTTTAAAACTGTTTGGTGTAAGTAGTTGAGTGCTGCGTTGACAAACGCGAGCTGCAGGTTGCAGGAAAACAAAACAACTTAGCTTTTGACAGTCTGCTCTTCAAGGGATTTTGTCATCGATCATCAAAACTGCTTGTGCTTGTGCTGACAAACGAAAGCTCGCGGGTACGAAACTCAGCGGCGACTGGTCATAACAAAAACTATACAACGCAAAAGAAAATATCAGTATACTCGAATTTGTCAGCGCATTTCGAAACTGCTTGGTGGCGTAAGTATTAGAGTGCTGGGCTGACAAACGGGAGAGCACGGTTCAGATCCCAGCCGCGACTTATTGATTAAAGCAAGAAATTAAATGCCACGCGATAAATCGATTTTTTACTACTTTTGAAATTTCAGTGATGCAGTTGGCAGAGTGAAAATTGCCAAAAGGTTAGAAAAGAGTATAGAATCTGCGGCACGCCGGAGATAATCCTTCCCCACTTGTTTTTGTACAATTTATTTAAACCATAAGATGGATAACATCTTAAATCATAAAATCCACTACTAAATTTTGATTTTCAAACGAACAAAAAATGCAGCTTAGACGTAGGATTTTTCCACACAACTAAGAGTTGAAATATTACTAAAATGAACTACAACGCCTACATAATATGTGCTGTCAACTTGAATACTAAGTCTCTGTGTAAATTCTAAAAATTTTATAACAATGCTTTTCCACTTATAGAACAAGAGAATCCAATACCATAACAAACAGTTTCATTAAGAAATCTTTGTCAGTTTGTTATTTCTGGAGAAGCAACATTTTATAGCGATCGATATCAACTGTCAAAATTTAAAAGAAGGATATTTGCCAAGTCTGATAACTCCTGGAACGAAGAAATCAAGATAAATTTCAAAATAATTAATAGTTGCTATGAAATGAAATTGTTTAAATTATGTTGCACGCATAAGAAAGCATCTTCGATCATATAAAGCATATACATATATTCTTGATCAATATCATAGAAGGAAGTTACGGAGACCCCCAAAAGTTATCTCGAGTATGCTTAGAATGACAAAGAAATTGATCTAGCCATGTCCGTCTGTCTGTCAGTATGTATGCAAACTAGTCCCTCAGTTTTTGAGCTATCGCGATAAAACTTTGCACAGTAACTTATTATTGAAAGGGACAGCACATTGGTCGGAGCCGGCCGGATCGGACCACTATATCCCATAGCTACCATACAACTGGAAGTCGGTTTTCGCCATAAATCCCATGTTTTCAAAGCAATTGCTTTAAATTTCCTTGTATACTTGAACATCCTCATCAATATGTAAAATTGCAAAACGATTGAGTCATAAATAGCGAAGATATGTGTCATTAAATATTTTGAAAGAACAGGTGCATACGAGGAAACAAAATCAAGCGCAAGTTTTTAACAGTCTGCTCTTCAAGCGATTTTGTCATCGATCATCAAAACGGTTTGTGGCGTTAAGGGAAAAGTGACGCGGACAAAGGCAAGTTCGCAGGGTCGATTCCCAGCAGTGACTGATCATTTATTTTCATTTCTTTCTTATGCTTCTTTTCAAATATAAAATAACTGTAATCAAATTCATTTGCTACCAATGTCTTAGAACAAAAACAATGCCAAGCGAAAAAAACGCTCCAGTTTGTCAGCGATTTTCAGAACATTTTGATGGTGTAAGTAGTAGAGTGCTGCGCTGACAAACAGGAGAGCCCGGTTCAAATCCCAGCCGCAACTTATCATTAATTTATATTTTTTTTACAATTATTTTTTTCAAATATTAAAAAGCTTGAATTCAATATTTGTAAACAAATATTTAAACTCATATGATTTGATATGATTCTTAAAGTAAAAAAAAAAAAATAGAATGCCTCGCGATAAAACGATGTTTTACTAAATTATGTTTGCTTAATTATATTGATAAGTTACCCTCTCAGGAGTTGCTGATAAATTTCGGATTCAGACCAGTGTTTTTAGTTATAAGATCTAGAGGCACCAAATTTGGTATGCATAATCTCTTATAGCTTACAAATGTAAAAAACATTCACGTTTCGGATACTGCTCACCTCCTTCACCCCAAAAACGTAAAACACTAATTTTTGAGGGTATGATTTTGGTTTTAATTTTGAAGGGTTTCTTCATACATACTATTGTCGATTTTCAGAGATGTTTTTTCAGATGTTATTTTCCATAGCCTGGGGCTCAGTTAGAGTGCTTACGTGTGTTTGTGTGATTGTAAGGATATCCTTGTCGGTCAGGGTATATCCTGGTTGGTCGCTCCTGACTAGAGCACTCTTACTTGTTATTTTTGTGTACATACAATGCGTGGGATACACAGTCAAGCTTATGTAAATGTAGTATGTCTATTTCCATGTATATATTGAAGTATTCCATAACTATTTTAAGTAATTAGTGAATATATGACCAGGTAACATTAGGGGCAAGCTTATGGGAAAACTAAGGGAGTTGGAGTAGCTCAATTTTGCTGAATTCGAGCCGATTCTAATGGTATATATATATATATATATATTTAAAAAAAATTAGAGCTAAAAGTCGTGGGGTGATGGCGACAAGAAAATAAGTATTAAAATTTGTAAGCGAATTCATGAAAATTTTCTTCTGGGAATTCATTAGTAGATGGATGGATGCCGCCGACGACAACAACAACAAAAACAACAGCAACGATAACCGGAACAATGAGAACAATAGCAGCAACGATGTAAGGACAAAAGGGCAAGGGCATATTCTATTATGTTATTCTATGACCGTGCCGCCCGCTGTATCTAATTTGGCCATATTATGAATTTAACCCTTTCGTGTTTGCTGGATATTTAAACAACTGTTTGCGCAAAAGTTTATCCAGAAGGTCGGCCAAATTGAAACTGCAGAGCCTGCTCATAATTTCTCCACCTTCGAAATTGATTCCCCGTAATGCGTACACACCTCACACTCCACCAAAAACCCCCTAAAGCCCATCCTCACAAATTTCCGCCGCCTTAGAAGACTTGTCTGCATTGTCTGCCAAAGTCTGGCATTGTGTTTGTTTGCCTGAAAGTGAACTTTGCCCTGGTTCTGCTGATTCCGCTGCTGCTGCTGTGGGATGCTGATGACTGGCCTGGTCCTGCTCCAAGTCCAGGTCCCGTTCCTATTCCCGGCTCTATATTTGCCTTGGTGCTAGCCCATCAAGCTGCTTCTTTCGTTACATTAATGGGCGACCCATTACCGTTGGGTATTACAGCGATGTTTTCATTTACTTTGCCTTCGTAGTTTTCTTTGTTCTCGAAAGCAGCCGTCGAATAAAATCCAGTCTGATTCTTAAGGCTTTCAAGTGAACACTCCGCCAGGTCTTGGCACTGTCGCTTGCGACTCGCGTTGTGACTGTCGACTGCTAATGATGCCTTTTCCAGCAATTTAATTGTTAAACAATGAAAACGCTTTTGATTACAAGAAAAACAACCGTCGCATCGCCGCGCCGCAATTGTTGTTGGAGGTTATGGTCCGAGCCCCCTGCGAGCTCCATCAGCGTCTCCATCGCCGTCTGCTCTGTGTCTCTGCATTTTGTTTTGTTGTTGTTTCGGTTTCCCCACTCCGTTAGCCAGCACTTTTTTTACATTAAACCTCTGCCGAGGGACATGCGGACGGAAGGATGTTTATTAATTTTTACCTGAGGTTATCTATTTGTCGCGCCATGTTCTTATGTAGCCCTTTATTTCGGGGTTGAACTTTAAAAATATCAAAATATGGTTCATCCCACTGCTGTTCAGATGCTCTTGATTTCGTTGTCGTTGTTATACCCTGTACCCATTAAAAAATGGGTAAAAAGGGCATTAACGAGTTGAGCAAAAGTATGTAACAGGCATAAGGAAGCATCTCCGACCATATAAAGTATATATATTCTTGATCAGTATCAACAGTCGATCTAGGCATGTCCGTCTGTCTGTCCGTCTGTCCGTCCGTCCGTCTGTCTGTATCAACACGCAGATATCAGAGACTATAAGAGCTTACAACTTCATTTTTGGAATTTAACTTCTCGTAGTCCCGGGACAGATCAAGTTTAGTTCATTTTATCGATAACTCGTTGCGTTATCGACAAATTTCGTTTTCAGACTAGCGTTTTATTGCTCTAACTTTGAAGTTATAAGAGCTAGTGGCCCCAAATTTGGCATGTATAATCTCAAATAGCATACCCATCTAACAAATATTTCACTTTTTGGATACCACCCCCCCATCCTCCCAAAAGTAAAAAAAAGCATTTTTGAAGGGACGACCTTGCAATTTCGTTTGGTCACACATTTAATTGCCAATTGTATGCCCAAAATATTTCAATAAGATCGGACAATAAACACATAAGTTGTTTAAGACTCAACTTTCCCTAGTGAAAAAGCAAGCCAACTGCTTATGCCGCTAACACTGCTTTTACTGCAGCATGTGTGTGTTTGTGTGTGCACACAGATAGGTTATTATGAATGAATGTAAGGACTGGGCTCAGGGTATCTCCTAGTCGGGCATCCCGACTAGAGCACTCATAATTGTTATACCCTGAACCCATTAAAAATGGGTATGTAACAGGCATAAGGAATCATCTCCGACCATATAAAGTAAATATATTCTTGATCAGTATCAACAGTCAAGTCGATTTAGCCATGTCCGTCTGTCTGTCCGTCTGTCTGTATGAGCACGCGGATATCAGAGACTATAAGAGCTAGAAACTGGAATATATGTTCTCGTAGACCCGGGACAGATCAAGTTTATTTCAATTTATCGATAACTCATCGCGTTCAAAAGTTATCGATAAATTTTAGATAAGTGTTTTGGGCTATAACTGGAAAGTTAAAGGAGCTAGAGGCACCAAACCTTGTAGATATAATCTTGAATAGCATACAATTCTAACAAATATTTCACGTTTTGATACCACTCCCCAATCCCCCAAAAAGTTAAAATAACGTATTTTTGAAGCTATGACCTTGTAACTCGGTTTGGCCACACATGTTATTGCTAATTTTATGCCCAAAAATTTTCAATAAGATCGGACAGTAAAACAAATGAGTTGTTGACGAATTAACTTTCAATAGTGTGGGGCTCAGTGCAGAATTTAGCTAATTGATTACACCGCTTGCACTATTTGTACTGCGTGCAGCATGTGTGTGTTTGTTTGTATGTACACTGATAGGTTAGTTTGAATGAATGTGAAGACTGGATCAGGGTATGTCGTAGTCGGGCACTCCCGACTAGATCACTCTTACTTGTTGCTTTTATTATACTCTTTTCGAAGAAAATAGTGTATTAAGTTTGTGCTGAAGCTTGTAACGCATAGAAGGAAGCGTCGGAGACCCCCAAAAGTTACTGCCAGTATGCTTAGAAAACAAAACAAATTGATCTAGCCATGTTCGTCTGTCTATCTGTCTGCATGTATGCAAACTAGTCCCTCAGTTTTGAGCTATCGCGATGCAACTTTGCAAAGACAATTATTATTTAATGGGACAGCACATTGGTCGGAGCCGGCCGGATCGGACCAGTATATCCTATAGCTGCCATACAACTTGAAGTCGGTTTTGGCCATAAGTCCGATGATTTCAAAGCAATTGCTTTAAATTTCCTTGTACACTTGGACATCCTTATAACTCTTCCATTTGTAAAATTGCAAAACGATTGAGTCATAAATAGCGAAGATATGCGTCATTAAATATTTTGCAAGCAACAGGTGCAAATGAGCAAACAAAGTCAAGCGCAAGTAAGCTCTTGACAGTCTGCTCTTCAAGCGATTTGGTCATCGATCATCAATATGGTTTGTGGCGTAAGGGGTAAAGTGACGCCCTGGCAAACGAAAGGTCGCGGGTACGAAACTCAGCGGCGACTGGTAATTTATTATCACTTTTATCTTATTCTTGTAATCAAATTCATTTGCTACCTACCAATGTCTTAGAACATAACTATACAACGCGAAAAAATATCAGTATAATCGAGTTTGTCAGCGCATTTCAAAACTGCTTGGTGGCGTAAGTATTAGAGTGCTGGGCTGACAAACGGGAGAGCACGGTTCAAATCCCATCCGCGACTTATTGCTTTTATTTTTTTCTAATTATTTGTGTTAAATATATATCAAATAGCTTGAATTCAATAATTTAAAAGAAAAATTTAAATTCATATGATACCAATCCTCAAAGCAAAAAAATAAATGCAACGCGATAAATCGATTTGTTACTACTTTTGAAATTTCAGTGATGCAGTTGGCAGAGTGAAAATTGCATAAAGGTTCGAAAAGAGTATAGAATCTTCGGCACGCCGAAGATAATCCTTTCCCACTTTTATTTATTTTTAGCTGCTCCGCAATTTTAATGCTCATTAAATAATTTCAGCGCATGAAAGTTGTTAGACCTCACCTCATCTTCCTCCTGGCATAGCCAAAGTGGCAGCTGGAGACTGAAGTTCAGGCTGGGACGTCTACAAGACGGGCGCTAAAAAGTTTTTATTGAAAGTTGTAATTTAAATTTATTAGGTTTCACATTTTAATTAATGCGCACTTCTCCGTAGCTTTTCTTCTTCTTCTTATTGTACTTATACGTGCTCCATTTTCTGTACCCATTCCCGTTCTCGTTTTTGTTTGCAGTCCAATTAAAAATTTGTGTATTGCTGTAGCAGTTACAGAATTTTTGGTAGAAATATCCGAGGCCGATATTATATATATATAACTTAATTGCTTTATTTATTGTCATATATTTAATTGTGTTTTTTGTTTAGAAATAAAAACTTCCGGTTAAGAGCTATAAACAAACGAAGAACCACACAATACCACCCACTGAAAAATAGTTTTCCATTTGGTCTCATATAAACTATATTGCAATAAATGTATGACAACTAGAGTAAATTAGCACAATTGGTATTTGTTTACTCATATACACCAGTTCTTGCAAAATATTCAAAATATGGCCAAAACCGACTTCGAGTTGCATGACAGTAATAAGATATAGTGGTCCGTCTGTCCATCTGTTCGTTTGTTCGTCGGTCCGTTCGTCCGTCTGTACGTATGAAAACGTGGATATCAGAGAATACAAGAGCTAGAGACTTCACATTTGGAGTCTCGGGACAAGTTTATTTCATTATATCGATAACTCGTCTCGCTCAAAAGTTATCGATTAATGTCGAATTCAGAAACTTTTTTGGCCATAACTTGAAAGGCTTAAGAGCTAAGGCCCCAAATTTTGTGGGTATAGTCTCGAATAGCATATACATGTTCCAAACATTTCACTTTTTGGGGTACTTCGCCCCAAAAGTGTAAAACCTTGCAATTTGTTTTGATCACCCATTTTATAGCTAATTTTATGTCCTACAAATTTAACAAATATTGGACAATAAACATAGATGTTATTTAAGATTTACCTTTTCGTAGTGTGAGGCCTTGTGAATAGCCTGCTTAAATTGCTTTCAGTATGTGTGTTTTGTATGGATGTGCATTAATAGGTAAATTGAAGTAAAGGATTTCCTAACAGGGCACTCCCGACTAGAGCATCCTTACTTGTTTTCTTATTGGTATTGTTTGTAACCAATTCGTGGAATATCCTTGATCGCTTCATGCACATAGCAAAATGGGCCTGGGGCATTACTAGAATGCCGTTGCTGGGGCTTTGTACGTATTCACAGATCCCGGGGCCCTTCTAGAATGTATTGCTATAGCAACCCACACATACAGCAAGGCTCTCGGGTGCTACTAGACTTAAGAACATTCATCAGCCAATGAAATTCTATGAGACAAATAAACACATATACCCTGTTCGTCAGTTGTCGTTTTGCATTCAGCTATTGCTCATATTACAATATTGCAATATTACACTCTCGAAGAGTGTAAGTATATATTGTCTGCTTAGTGGTATGATCAATATAATTATTAAGTTCTTGGTATGATATGTATATCAAGCACGAAAGTTCATAAGCCCCCTCACGATTAAGTCTATGCCTTTAATTTTTCGAGCAAATTATGTTTTTCTTTAAATTTATCGATCAGCAATAGAGAAATTAAAAAACAAGTAAGAAAGTGCTCAGTCGGGAGTGCCCGACTACGAGATACCCTGAACCCAGTCCTTACAATCATTCGTACTACTCTAAACTCACACATGCTGCAGTACAAGCAGTACAAGCAGTGCCAGCGGTTTAAGCAGTTAGCTTGCTCTTTCGCTGAGCCCCACACAATGGAAAGTTAAATCTTAAATAACTTCTGTGTTTATTGTCCGATCATATTGAAATTTTTGGGGCAAGCAATTGTCGATAATATGTGTTACCAAACCAAATTGCAAGGTCGTACCTTCAAAAATGGGTTTTTTTAACATTTGGGGGGGTTTGGGGGTGGTATCCAAAAAGTGAAATATTTGTTACATGTGTATTATTCGAGATTATACATGTCAAATTAGGGGCCTCTAGCTCTTATAACTTGTAAGTTATATCCAAAAAACGCTGGTCTGAAATCGAAATTTATCGATAACTTTTGAACGGGACGAGCTATCGATAAATTTTAATAAACTTGATCTGTCCCGGGATCAGGAGAGCTTATGTTCCAAATATGAAGTCTCTAGCTCTTGTAGTCTCTGATATCTGTGTGTTCATACAGACGGACAGACGGACAGACGGACGGACGGACAGACGGACAGACGGACAGACAGACGGACATGGCTAGATCGACTCGGCTGTTGATACTGATCAATAATATATATACTTTATATGGTCGGAGATGCTTCCTTACGCCTGTTACATAAATTTGCACAAAACCATTATACCCTTTTTACCCATTTTTAATGGGTTCAGGTTATAATAAGTTTTTTTGCCAGTTTCGTATGTTTGTGTTTCAACTAATACGTGTATGTATGCATGTATTCATGCTTTTAAATATGTATGTTTGTATGGGTATTGTGTAATTGATTCAATGAGAGACACCCAAGTGCTCAAGGAAGGCATATCAATGATTAACGAAATTATGCTGACAAGGTAGCTGTGAAAACGACGGCCCAAATATTTATTAATACTAATTAAGATGTTATCGTCTTAAATTGAATTGAGGCGAGCATCAACCACCACCCAGGGCAATGAAAAAATTTGAGCAGCTTAATGTAGTGAAGGGACGTCAAGCAGTAGGAGTAGAAAAAAATCCAAAAGGTGGCCGGGACCAACGAGACGACGACGCTTGAATTCTCAATGCGAAACACTAAAATGCCAACCATAGCAGAATGAAACAGAACTGAACTGAACAGAACAGAAGTCAGGAGAACTGAACAGAACGAATTGTAATGCGAACACAAAAGTTCACAAATTAGCAAAGTTGAGAATCTCCAGTGGAAGGAGCGTAAGCAGCAAAAAACAAGTGGGGAAGGATTATCTTCGGCGTGCCGAAGATTTTATACTCTTTTCAAACCTATTGGCAATTTTCACTCTGCCAACTGCACCACTGAAATTTCATATGCTGTACAAAATCGTTTTGTCGCGTAACATTTTTATACCCTGAACCCATTAAAAATGGGTAAAAAGGGTATTATGGTTTTGTGCAAATGTATGTAACAGGCATAAGGAAGCATCTCCGACCATATAAAGTATATATATTATTGATCAGTATCAACAGCCGAGTCGATCTAGCCATGTCCGTCTGTCTGTCCGTCTGTCCGTCTGTCTGTCTGTATGAACACACAGATATCAGAGACTACAAGAGCTAGAGACTTCATATTTGGAACATAAGTTCTCCTAATCCCGGGACAGATCAAGTTTATTTCATTTGATCGATAACTCATCGCATTCAAAAGTTATCGATAAATTTTGATTTTAGACTAGCGTTTTTGGGACATAACTTCAAAGTTATAAAAGCTAGAGAGCCCAAATTTGGCATGTATAATCTCGAATAGCATACACATGTAACAAATATTTCACTTTTTGGATACCACCCCCCAAACCCCCAAAAGTTAAAAAACCATTTTGAAGGTACGACCTTGCAATTTGATTTGGTAACACATATTATCGACAATTACTTGCCCCAAAAATTTCAATAAGATCGGACAATAAACACAGAAGTTATTTAAGATTTAACTTTCCATTGTGTGGGGCTCAGCGAAAGAGCAAGCTAACTGCTTAAACCGCTGGCACTGCTTGTACTGCTTGTACTGCAGCATGTGTGTGTTTAGAGCAGTATGAATGATTGTAAGGACTGGGTTCAGGGTATCTCGTAGTCGGGCACTCCCGACTAGAGCACTCTTACTTGTTTTTTTTTGTTCTAAGAATATTTAATTCATTGCCAGTTGTATAGCAGCTATAAGATATAGTGATCCGATCCGGCCGGCTCCAACCAATGTGATGTCTCTTTGAATAATAAGTATCTGTGCACAGTTGTATCGCGATAGCTTTAAAGACATGGGATATATGGCCAAAACCGACTTCGAGCTGTATGGCAGCTGTAAGATATAGTGATCCGATCCAGCCGGCTCCAACCAATGTGCTGTCCCCTGGAATAATAAGTGTCTGTGCAAAGTTTTATCACGATAGCTCAAAAACTGAGGGACTAGTTTGCATACATACAGACAGACAGACAGACGACAGAAAAACGGACATGGCTAGATCAATTTGTATTGTCATTCTAAGCACACTGGCAGTTACTTTTAGGGGTCTCCAACGCTTCCTTCTATGCGTTACAAACTTCAGGACAAACTTAATTTACTATTTTCTTCGAAAATAGTATAACAAGTGGGAAAGGATTATCTTTGGCGTGCCGAAGATCTTATACTCTTTTCGAACCTTTAGACAATTTTCATTCTGCTAACTGCAGCACTTTCATCTGTAAAAATTGATATCATATGATATCAATTTGAATTGAAATATTAAATTTATTTCCAGTTGTATGGCAGTTTTAAGATATAGTGATCCGATCCGGCCGGCTCCGATCAAAAGTATGTAACAGGCATAAGGAAGCATCTCCGACTATATAAAGTATATATATTCTTGATCAGTATCAATAGCCGAGTCGATTTAGCCATGTCCGTCTGTCTGTCCGTCTGTCCGTCTGACCGTCTGTCTGTCCGTCTGTCCGTCTGTCTGTCTGTATGAACACACAGATATCAGAGACTACAAGAGCTAGGACTTCATATTTGGAACATAAGTTCTCCTAATCCCGGGACAGATCAAGTTTACTTCATTTGATCGATAACTCGTCGCATTCAAAAGTTATCGATAAATTTCGATTTTAGTCTAGCGTTTTTGGGACATAACTTCAAAGATATAAGAGCTAGAGACCCCAAATTTGGCATGCATAATCTCGAATAGCTTTTTGGATACAACCCCCCAATCCCCCCAAAAGTTGAAAAAACGCATTTTTCAAGGTACGACCCTGCAATTTGTTTTGGTCACACATATTATTGACAATTGCATGTCCCAAAAATTTAAGAACGATCGGACAATAAACACAGAAGTAATTTGAGATTCAACTTTTCATTGTATGGGGCTCAGCGCAAAAAGCAAGCTAACTGCTTAAGCCGCTTGCACTGCTTGTACTGCTTGTACTGCAGCATGTGTGTGTTTAGATTAGTACGAATGATTGTAAGGACTTGGTTCAGGGTATCTCGTAGTCGGGCACTCCCGACTAGAGCACTCTTACTTGTTTTTTTCTAAGAATTAGTATCATCTGAATTAAATTTTTTTTTGAACTATTATATTCAAAATAATAAGTACATGTGCAAAGTTTCCTCGCAGACAGATAGACGGATATGGCTAGATCAATTTGTTTTGTCATTCTAAGCATACTGGAGGTAACTTTTGGGGGTTTACGACGCTTCCTTCTGTACGTTACAAACTTCAGCACAAAGTTAATATAGTTCTTTATTCGAAAAGAGTATAAAAAGTGGAGCAGTGAGGTAATCCTAAAATTGGAAGTTGGAGTGGGAAAGGGGGCAGTGAAACATAGGGTGATCAGGGGGCACACACAATAATAAGGACATGCAAAAGGCGCGCACAAATACAAATGTTTCCTCGTCCAGTCGGGCGGAGCCGACTGCGTAATATTCTGATACCATTTTAAGAACAGCTGAAAGCAAGTGAACAGAAATTATTGCTGTAGGGGTGACCCGAAATCGGCCTTCCAAGACTGGAGGGGCGTGGTCAATCTTAAGAGGGGGTGACCAGAAGTATATTTTCAAAATTTGGTGATTTTAGCTCTAAAACTGCGGAAGATATAAGTTTTCGCGATTTTTGGGGCGGGAGGGGGCGTGGCCCCAAAATTTTTTGGCCGATCTTTAGAGGACTTGGCCAGAAGTCTACCCTACTAATTTGGGGACTCTAGCTTCAAAATTGCGGGAAATATACACGTGTTATCGAATTGTGCATTCATGTATATCGATTTTCGCGATTACGGGAGCGGGAGTGGGCGTGGTCGAAATTTTCTGTGATCTGTAGAGGACGTAACCAGTAATATGTATTCCAAATATGGTGACCTTAGCTCTAAAACTGCGGGAGATATAAGCATTTCAAACTAATTTTGGAGGGGGGCTGGTGGGCGTAATAATGGGCGTGGCCGATATATGCCGATATATGGCAATATGCCTACCCAATTTGATTACTCTAGCTTCAAAATTAAGGGAGATATTCACGTTTAATCGATTTGTGATTTGAGGTGTATCGATTTGCTATCGATTTGCCAGCCTCCCAGTGCGCCTGGCATAAATTTGAAATAAACTTGATCTGAAGCAGATAGCTATAATCATAACACAAAAGATTTCAAGAGTCTATCTAATATCGTTTCGGAAATACGTGCGTTCATCCAGACAGACAGACGGACAGACGGACGGCCTGACGGGCATCCGACAAAACCAATATAGTACTATGAGTACCTTCGGTATCAGAGTATAAGAACGGCAACAGCAAATAATGAAATAAAATATATAAAAACCATTTTTAATTGGGCAGGGTATTAAAACTACAAATTTCACAAAAAGGCAAAAATGGAGTAAGAAATGAATCGGCGTCTCTTCCGTCGTCGTGCGGGGCGAACTGGTGACCGGCCGGCAGAAGGTAAGGAATGAGGTGCAGGAGCTAAGTGCCCCCAAATGGCAGCAGGATAAAATAAACAAGTAAGAGTGCTCTAGTCGGGACTGCCCGACTAGGAGATACCCTGAACCCAGTTCTGACATCCATTCATACTTGCCTAATAGTGTGCATACATACAAACATACATATACTGCAAGCAGTGCATGCGGTTTAAGCAGTTATCTTGCTTTTTCACTGAGCCCCACACAATGGAAAGTAAAATCTTAAATAACTTCTGTGTTTATTGTCCGATCTTTTTAAAATTTGTAGGACATAACATTGGCTATAAAATGTGTGACCAAACCAAAGTGCAAGGTCATACCTTCAAAAATGAGTTTTTTGAATTTTTGGGGGGATTGGGGGTGGTATCCAAAAAGTGAAAAATTTGTTACATGTGTATGCTATTCGAGATTATACATGCCAAATTAGGGGCCTCTAGCTCGTATAACTTGTAAGTTATAGCCCAAAAACGCAAGTCTGAAATCGAAATTTATCGATAACTTTTGAATGGGTCGAGCTATCGATAAAATGAAATAAACTTGATTCGTCCCGGCACTACGAGAACTTATATTCCAAATATGAAATCTCTAGCTCTTGTAGTCTCTGATATCCGCGTGTTCATACAGACAGACGGACGGACGGACGGACGGACGGACGGACGGACGGACGGACAGACAGACAGACGGACATGGCTAAATCGACTTGGCTGTTGATACTGATCAAGAATATATATACTTTATATGGTCGGAGATGCTTCCTTATGCCTGTTACATACTTTTGCACAAAACCATAATACCCTTTTTACCCATTTTTAATGGGTTCAGGGTATAAAAAGCAGAGAAGCGCACAGGGGGAGCAACAACAGCAATAAACAATTGTGCGATGGAAATCCGCGATTGTAATCCGCAATTTTTACGGCTTTTGTTTGCCCCGGCCAGAACCGGAGGCGTACCCGCAGCTGCCCGTTGCAGCCTCAGTGTCACTTCCGTCGCCATTCGTGGGCTATCGCCAACACCATCTTTATTTCGTTTTTGAAACCAATCGCAACGTGAACAACAACAGCAAAAACAATTGGTTTGGAATAGCAGTAACAACAACAAAAACAATAATACCACGAAACAGTTGACTGACTAAGTGACTGCGGCGCGGGCAGCGTGGGGAGTGGGTGTTGACCCTTTCCTGACTAATGTCCCTGCTTCGGCAACAACAAGGACATACATTCACGGTAGGACGTTTCTCATTGTTAAAGGATGTGCACCTGCAACAAAAGACAAATCACCTTGCATTGTCTCTGGTCTGATTGATGTTGGAACGGAATCGCTCCGTCAGTTGTCACAAGTAAGTTTTGTGATTTTAATAACCATCGAACCATTCAACTAATACCACTCCCATACACAGAAAAAATAAACAAGTGGGAAAGGATTATCTTTGGCGTGCCGAAGATTTTATGCTCTTTTCGAACCTTTAGGCAATTTTCACTCTGCCAACTGCACCACTGAAATTTCAATAGTAGTAAAAAATCGTTTTATCGCATGGCATTTATTTTTTGCTCTAAGAATTGGTATCATATGAATTTAAATTTTTCTTTTAAATTATTGAATTCAAGCTATTTGATAACACAAATTTAACACAAATAATAAGAAAAAATAAAAAGCAATAAGTCGCGGCTGGGATTTGAACCGTGCTCTCCCGTTTGTCAGTGCAACACTATAATACCTACGTCGCCAAGCAGTTTTGAAATGCGCTGACAAACTCAATTATCTGATCGTTTTTTTTTCGCGTTGTACAATTTTTGTTCTAAAATATTAGTACTACCAATTTTTAGCAAATGAAATTGATTTCAGTTGTTTTATATTTGAAAGGAAGAATAAGAAAAAAACAAGTGGGGAAGGATTATCTTGAGCGTGCCGAAGATTTTATACTCTTTCCGAACCTATAGGCAATTTTCACTCTGCCAACTGCAACACTGAAATTTCATAAGCTGTACAAAATCGTTTTGTCGCGTAAAATTTTTTTTTTTTGTTAGGAATATTTAATTCATTGCCAGTTGTATAGCAGCTATAATATATAGCGATCCGATCCAGCCGGCTCCAACCAATGTGATGTCTCTTTGAATAATAAGTATCTGTGCAAAGTTTTATCACGATAGCTTTAAAACCATGGGATATATGGCCAAAACCGACTTCGAGTTGTATGTCAGCTATAAGATATAGTGATCCGATCCGACCGGCTCCAACCAATATGATGTCTCTTTGAATAATAAGTATCAGTGCAAAGTTTCATCGCGATAGATTCAAAAACATGGGATATATGGCCAAAACCGACTTCGAGTTGTATGGCAGCTATACGAAATTGTGGTCCGATCCGGCCGGCTCCGACCAATGTGCTGTCCATTGGAATAATAAGTCTCTGTGCAAAGTTGCATCGCGATTGCTCAAAAACTGAGTGACTAGTTTGCATACATACAGACAGACAGACAGACGGACATGGCTAGATCAATTTGTATTGTCATTCTAAGCATACTAGCATACAAGCAGTAACTTTTGGGGGTCTCCGCCGCTTCCTTCTATGCGTTACAAACTTCAGCACAAACTTAATATACTATTTTCTTCGAAAAGAGTATAATGAAAATAAATGACCAGTCGCCGCTGAGACTCGAACTCGGGACCTTTCGTTTGACAGGGCGCCACTTTACCCCTTACGCCACAGGCAGTTTTGATGATCGATGACAAAATCACTTGAAGAGCAGACTGTCAAAAGCTTACTTGTTTTGCTTTTTACTGCTTACACCAATCAGTTTTAAAAATCGCAGACAAACTCGCTTATACTGTTTGTTTGTTTTTTAGCGTGGTATTGTTTTTGTTCTAAGGCATTGGTCGCAAATGAATTTGATTACGGTTATTTTATATTTGAAAAGCAGAATAAGAAAAAATGAAAATAATTATTGGTCGCCGCCAGGAATCGAACCTGTACCTTTCGTTTGACAGGGCGCCACTTTATCCCTTACGCCACAAGCAGTTTTGACGATCGATGACAAAATCGCTTGAAGAGCAGCCTATCAAAAGCTTACTTGTTTTGTTATCCTGCAACCTGCAACTCGCGTTTGTCAGCATTTGTTCTTTCGCGTGGCATTGTTTTTGTTCTAAGCCATTGGAAGCAAATTAATTTGATTACAGTTATATATTTGAAAGGAAGAAAAAGAAAAAAGTATTATATTAATAATCAGTCGCCGCCGAGACTCGAACTTGCGAAACTTGCGTTCGTTAGCGCGGCTCTTTACGCCTACGCCACAAACCGTTTTGATGATCGATGACAAAATCCCTTGAAGAGCAGACTGTCAAAAGCTTACTTGCGCTTGGGTTTGTTTGCTCATATGCACCTGTTTTTTCAAAATATTCAATGACGCATATCTTCGCTGTTTATGATTCAATCGATTTGCGATTTTACCGATTGATGAGTTTTAAGGATGTTCAAGTGTACAAGAAAATTTAAGGCTATTGCTTTGAAAACATCGGATTTATGGCCAAAACCGACTTATAGTTGTATGGCAGCTATAAGATATAGTGGTCCGATCCGGCCAGCTTCGACCAATGTGCTGTCCCCTTGAATAATAAGTCTCTGTGCAAAGTTGCATCGCGATTGCTCAAAAACTGAGTGACAAGTTTGCATACATACAGACAGACAGACAGGCGGACATGGCTAGATCAATTTGTTTTGTTTTTGCCAGTATGCAGTAACTTTTGGGAGTCTCAGACGCTTCCTTCTATGCGTTACAAACTTCAACCCCAACTTAAAATACTATTTGCTTCGAAAAGAGTATAAAAATGGGAATGGGAATCAGTTCATTTCAATGGCGAAAAGGGCGGCAACCACTCGGTTCTGTTAAAGTAATTTAACCCCATGCTTTAATGTCGAATCAATGCGTAAAATAATGAACATACGTATATATAAACGGAATGTGTATGTGTGTGTGCGTGTGTATGTGCTGGCATTTAGGAACAATATGAGACCCGTGACCAATAAAAACTCACCACCCTGCTGCACCCCATGAAGGGTTTTTTTTTGTTATTCGGGCCAATTAATAGCCGAGTTTTTGACATAATCATTTTAAATAATGAGCATATAATAGAAATGGGCACCACTGCATATTTGTAGACCTACCAACTGTAATTAGCTTTGGCAAAGTAGTTTTTTTGTTACGTGATTTTAAGTTTTTATTCACAGTGTTGCATGTTTTTCGAGAATTTTTTGGGACCTGAATGTTTATTCATATTACCTTGGAAGGCAGATTACTGTTGAGCTTCTTCAAATGCCAGGCCACGCCCACACTCACTAACCTTCGCCTATACAAGCGCAAAAAGTTTATTATCCTCTTTTCGAAGAAAATAGTACATATATTAATTTTGTGTGGAAGTGTGTAATGCATAGAAGAAAGCGTCGGAGACCCCAAAATCATAAATATCGACTATATGCGTCATTACATATTTTGAAAGAATTGGCTTATACAAGCACATAAAGCCAATTGCAAGAAACTTTGGAGCTAACTGCACTTGAATAGAGTTTGTCTACGGGTTGTAAAACAGATTGATGGGTGACCAAGCATGAGGCCCGAGTTCAATACCCGCCCGCGTCAAAATTTATTTTAAACAAGTGGGAAAGGATTATCTTCGGCGTGCCGAAGATTTTATACTCTTTTCGAACCGTTAGGCAATTTTCACTCTGTTAACTGCAGCACTTTCATCTGTAAAAATTGATATCATATGATATCAATTTGAATTGAAATATTAAATTTATTTCCACTTGTATGACAGCTTTGAGATATAGTGATCCGATCCGGCCGGCTCCGATCAATGGAATGTATGTTTAAATAATAAGTATATGTGCAAAGTTTCATCGCGATAGCTTTGAAAACATGGAATTTATGGCCAAAACCGACTTCCAGTCATATGGCAGCTACAAGATATAGTGGTCCGATCCGGTCGGTTCCGACTAATGTGCTGTCCCTTTAAAAAATAAGTCTCTGTGCAAAGTTGCATTCGCGATAGCTCAAAAACTGAGGTACTAGTTTGCATACATACAGAGAGACAGACAGACAGACAGACAGACGGACATGGCTAGATCAATTTGTTTTGTCATTCTAAGCATACTGGCAGTAACTTTTGGGGTCTCCGACGCTTCCTTCTATGCGTTACAAGCTTCAGCACAAACTTAATATACTATTTTCTTCGAAAAGAGTATACAAAATTTGTTGTATACCCTGAATTCATTAAAAATGGGTAAAAAGGGTATATTGAAGTTGTGCAAACGTGTGTAACAGGCATAAGGAAGCATCTCCGACCAAATACAGTATATATTTTAGTGATCAGCTTATTCAATCGAGCCATGTCTGTCTGACTAAAAGAGCTAGAGACTTCATATTTGAAATATAATGTCTGGTAGTCCCTGATCAGATGCAGTTTACTTAATTGTATCGATAGCTCGTCCCGCGCAAAGGTTATCGATCAATTTCGATCTCAGACCAGCGTTTTTTTAGGTTATAATTTAAAGGTTATAAGAGCTAGAGGATCCAAATTTGGTATGTATAATCTCGAATAGCATACACATGTAAGAAATTTGTCGTTGTGATTCAAGTGATAGTTATGATTCTACTGCATGCAGCTATTGTGTGTTGGTATGTATGTACACTGATAGGTTAGTAATAATGAATGTAGGACTGGGTTCAGGGTATCTTTTAGTCGGGTACTTCCGACTAGAGCACTCTAACTTGTTTAATTCAAGCTAGTTTAAATGAAGTACGTGCAGAGCCATATCTGCGAATTAGTCGCAAACTCTTATATATCATATGCATAGCCATAAAATATAAGCTAGGGAAATCTATCCACAGACTAGAAATGAGTATAAAGTCTTCGGCATACCGAAGATAATCCCAACCCACTTGTTTTTCGCCTGTTTCCGCTGTTTTTACAACAGAATATTACAACAGAGTATTACTCAGTCGGTTACTTCCGTCCGTTTCCTACTTGTTGTATGTGGTAACTCCCAAATTGAGACCTACGTTCCCCAACTTAGTATCATCGCCGGTGACGTAGATACTTTAACTTGTCCATGTATGCGAATTAATATGCATTATGTATGTGGTTTGACAGATAATATAAGGATTTGCATGGGGAGCAGGAGTTGACAATGGTGACTGTCACTTATCTATTCAAATAAAGATAACATTTGTGCAGCACCCTCTGCTTTGCTACAGATATTATAGGTATATCTGCGTGTTTATGTAATATGCAATTGTGCGTGCTGTTACAGTAGATAAAAAATGTGGTTTTGACACGAAAGCGTTCTTTGTAAGCGATGCTAAATTGGTATGTTCCTTGCTTGTTAAAATGCGGATATAATCGTAAATGGGTGAGAAAAAGAACAACATTTGTTTGGTCCATACAGCTGCTCGCTAAGATACGCCCATAGCCATCATATCCTCTTCAAAAATACGGACATACACCAAATGTGCAAGTAATAGTGCTTTTAAGACACAGTATTGCACTTTCAGACTTTTGTAAAAATATGCTGTAAATAATAAAGTGATTTCCTGCAAGGCTTACGGAAGTACACTCAAGAAAATATTGAAGTAAGATTCAACGCCGGTCATAGTAACTTTTACAGAAATATTATACCCTGATACCATTAAAAATGGGTAATATAAGGGTATGGTGAAGTTGTGTGAAGGAAGCATCTCCGACCATATAAAGCATATATGTACATACATTATTGATCAGTATCAACAGCCGAGTCGATTTAGCCATGCCCGTCTGTCTGTCTGGAATATAAGTCATATTTGGAATATAAGTTCTCGTAATCCCGGGACAGATGAAGTTTGTTTCAATATACTCTTTTCGAAGAAAATAGTATATTAAGTTTGTGCTGAAGTTTGTAACGCATAGAAGGAAGCGTCTGAGACCCCCAAAAGTTACTGCCAGTATGCTTATAAAAACAAAACAAATGGATCTAGCCATGTCCGTCCGTCTATCTGTCTGTATGTCTGCCAGTCTGTATGTATGCAAAGTAGTCCCTCAGTTTTTGAGCTATAGCGATAAAACTTTGCACAGAGACTTATTATTCAAAGAGCACATTGGTCGGAGCCGGCCGGATCGGACCACTATATCTTATAGCTGCCATACAAGTCGGTTTTGGCCATAAATCCGATGTTTTCAAAGCAATTACCTTAAATTTTCTTGTACACTTGAACATCCTTATAACTCATCAATGAGTAAAATTGCAGAACGATTGAGTCATAAATAGCAAAAATATGCGTCATTAAATATTTAGCAAACAACAGGATCATATGAGCAAACAAAGTCAAGCGTAAGTAAGCTGTTGACAGTCTGCTCTTCAAGGAATTTTGTCATCGATCATTGAAACGGATTGTGGCGTAAAAACAAATGCTCAGTATAATCGAGTTTGTCAGTGATTTTTAAAATGGCTTGGTGTAAGTAGTTGAGTGCTGCGTTGACAAATGCGAGTTGCAGGTTGCAGGAAAATAAAACAAGTTAGCTTTTGACAGTCTGCTCTTCAAGCGATTTGGTCATCGATCATCAAAATGGTTTGTGGCGTAAGGGGTAAAGTGACGCCCTGGCAAACGAAAGGTCGCGGGTACGAAACTCAGCGGCGACTGGTAATTTATGTTCACTTTTTTCTTATTCTTCTTTTCAAATATAAAATAACTGTAATCAAATTCATTTGCTACCTACCAATGTTTGTTTTAGAACAAAATCTATACAACGCGAAAAAATATCAGTATAATCGAGTTTGTCAGCGCATTTCAAAACTGCTTGGTGGCGTAAGTATTAGAGTGCTGGACTGACAAACGGGAGAGCACGGTTCAAATCCCATCCGCGACTTATTGCTTTTATTTTTATACTCTTTTCGAAGAAAATAGTATATTAAGTTTGTCCTGAAGTTTGTAACGCATATAAGGAAGCGTCTGAGACCCCCAAAAGTTACTGCCAGTATGCTTAGAAAAACAAAACAAATTGATCTAGCCATGTCCGTCTGTCTGTCTGTCTGTCTGTCTGTCTGTCTGTCTGTCTGTCTGTATGTATGCAAATTAGTGCCTCAGTTTTTGAGCTATCGCGATGCAACTTTGCACAGACACTTATTATTCAAGGGGACAGCACATTGGTCACATTTCTTTTTCTTCCTTCCAAATATATAACTGTAATCAAATTAATTTGATTCCAATAGCTTAGAACAAAAACAATGCCACGCGAAAAAACAAATGCTGACAAACGCGAGTTGCAGGTTGCAGGAAAACAAAACAAGGAAATTTGTAACAGTCGGCTCTTCAAGCAATTTTGTCAGCGATCATCAAAACGGCTTGTGGCGTAGTGGGTAAAGTTGCGAACTGTTGAGCGAAAGGTCCTGGGTTCAAGACCAGCGGCGACTAGTCATTTATTTTCATTTTTTCTTATTCTTCTTTTCAAATATATAATAACTGTAATCAAATTCATTTGCTTTCAATGGCTTAGAACAAAAACAATGCCAACGCGAAAAAACAAAAGCTCAGTATAAATCGAGTTTGTCAGCGATTTTTAAAACTGCTTGGTGTAAGCAGTAAAAAGCAAAACAAGAAAGCTTTTGACAGTCTGCTCTTCAAGGGATTTTGTCAGCGATCATCAAAACGGCTTGTGGCGTAAGGGGTAAAGTTGCGAACTGTTGAGCGAAAGGTCCTGGGTTCAAGACCAGCGGTGGTCATTTATTTTCATTTTTTCTTATTCTTCTTTTCAAATATATAATAGCTGTAGTCAAATTCATTTATTTTCAATTTCCTAAATTGTTTCTATTTTTTTTTCATACATAAAGTAGCTTTAATAGAATAATTCAAAAGAAAAATTTAAATTCATTGGCAAAACCAATGCCACGCGAAAAAAATATGGATCTCAAATTCTGTATATAAGCTCTCGTATGTTCAGATTAAGTTTTATGACAATTCAATTTCCGACAGCGGCCTTGAAAGGTATAAGAGCAACAGGCACAAAATTTGGTATGTATATTGTAGTATACATATGTAATGTAGTTTTGACTTTTTGGAAAAACTGAAACTTGTATATTGTTCAATTCGGTAGCACTTATGAATGCTAAGGGACGCGTCCACGAGCTGCGGATAGTGAAACGTCCCTGTTTACATGAATACCTTTATATATTTTTTTTTATATGTAGGGGTATATGTATGCGACATTAATATCTGCGAATTAAATAAGCAGTCACGGAAAAATAGTGAAAATTGCTTAAAGGTTCGAAAAGAGTATTTAATCTTCGGCACGCCGAAGATAATCCTTCTCCACTTGTTTTCTAATTATTTGTGTTAAATATATATCAAATAGCTTGAATTCAATAATTTAAAAGAAAAACTTAAATTCATATGATACCAATCCTCAAAGCAAAAAAATAAATGCAACGCGATAAATCGATTTGTTACTACTTTTGAAATTTCAGTGATGCAGTTGGCAGAGTGAAAATTGACTAAAGGTTCGAAAAGAACCGGCACGCCGAAGATAATCTTTCCCCATTATTTTATAGATAATTTGAACCACTCAAAAGTTATTGATAAAAAAATCAATAAGATCGGACATGAAACACAGAAGTTGCTAAAGATTTAACTTTCCACAGTGTGGTGCTCAGTGAAGAAGCTAACTGCTTAAACTGCTTGCACTGCTTGCAGTATATGTATGTTTGTATGTATGTGCACTGATAGGTTAGTATAAGTAAATGTTAGGACTGGGTTCAGGGTATTTCCTAGTCGGGCACTCCCGATGCCAAAGAGTTAAGTTCACTATAGAAATTGTTACTCACACGCAATAATTTCCGTGAACTTCTTAACAGCAGTTAAAGTTTATTTTGTGTTGTATATTGTGGGAAATGAGCACGAGCTATCAATTTGTGCTTTCAAGAATATCGATATTCGCGATTACAGGGGCGGGAGTGTGCGAGGCCTGGGAAGATTTTTTTATATCTTTGGGGAAGTTAAGAGTATTATTTACTTTAAATATGTTGACTATTCTCTAAACATGTGGGAGATAAGATTATGACATTTTTCGGGAGGACATTTTTGAGGTGCATAAATTTTTTACAAGTATAATAATCTTTGTCTCAAGTCTCTAACCATTGACCCCTAAAAAATATCTGTTCAGACGGACAGCGTGAAGGGCATTGCTCAAAACCATTCTACCTTCGGTTTCAGAGTAAATTTATGCTCAACGCTGCTCTTTGTTTACTGTATTATGAAGTAGCTAAATATATAAGGTAATAATATCTGAGTTGATTCTACCAGAGAATTTACACATTGCCAATTTCGTAGAAAGTAAGAATATCGACTTATCTACCTACAGTACATTTCAATTTTTTTGTCGGTTAACACATTTCAAAGGGAGTGTACATAGAGTACAATCAGTTACATGAAGGCTAAATAAACGCCTTCATGTAATTGCTTGAGACTCGATTATTTAAATGATCACAACAATATTATTTGGGAAAATCTTTCGCCTTAACATATAACTTAAAAGGCTAATGTTTATTATTTAATTGTATTTGCTTTCAGTACACATGAGCGAAGGCAAATTGTAGGGGGATTTGATTTAAATTTGGAATTGTCGAACTTGTCGACAAAGGCAATAATAATGGAAGAGACAATACGTATAATTACTCTAGTCGGGAGTGCTCGACTAATTACTAAGAAATTTATTAATTCATTTGGTTCACTAGATATGGGGGCATAAGTTGGAGGGGTAAATCTAAATTATTGGAGCTGATTGGGAATTTTTGCATGCAAATAATAGTATAGAAGATTGACGGGTCTCTGGTTAAAATGTACTTGCTGCATCACATTTGGGTAAATTTTGTCCAACACATTTACAATATTCACAAGCCACGTTTCAATAAAACACCGACTCGAATAACCTATTATCTCCATAAAAACAATAAACATTTTGAAACTGCGTTTATAAATAATCTTTTGATGGCCGTCGAGATATTTTACCATGAAATTGCATGCTCAATCGCTTTTCTTATTTTGCGAGCAAGGGTTTTAATAATCAAATAGCTTAGAGTTGACAGAAGGGCAATCGACACAATGAACGGCACAAGAAGCCAGAACTTCGACTGAGAGTTACTGTAGACTGCGTTGTACACGTACTCGTTTTGCATTGGGTCCTCGCACTAGCATTGGGACTCGCACTCGTACTCGCACTCAACCATTCCAAATTGCGCAACGATGGCACATCCTCCTCAATCTCAAAGCCACGGCCTGTGTGTGAGTTCTGGGGTGAAGGCACCCCTAGCGTTCATTGGTGAGTCAACTGCGGATTAATTAAATACTGATATACAAAATGTTTGGTGTGGTATAAAAGGACGAAGCACGAAGGCCGCCAGTCAGTTTACCATGAATAAAAGAAAAGTGTGTGGGCCCGTTTTGCAAGCCGCGGCCAATGCCAATGCCATTGTTTTTTTTTGTTTTTTATTTAACTCAATGCACACCAGTCGGTCAGTACAATAGCTAACCAATACATATGTGCATACATATATAGAGGCTATACATACAACTGCAAAACATATTTCTCGTGCATACATGTATAAACATGAATTCCAATTATGTGTATGATTTGCAGAGTTGGCAAATATTTGCATGCTTTTACCTTTCAGATGCAATGTTGTAGGGTTCTTTTATGGACAGTGAGTGTGTGTGCTATGATCTCGAGTCCTACTCATACTTGCACAATCCTTCGTACATACTTAGTACTTACCTTTGTAGCTTTTGCCAAATGATTTGCTCGCTTCCAAATACTCGCTACACATTGCTCACTCGTCTTATGCGACTTATTTCTATAGCAGATGATCGTTTAATTGATTAACCGTTCGTCTTCATTCGTTCGAATTACTCTCACTTATTTCGTGTGACTGTCCGTTCGAACTCACACGGTCGAATTCTTTCGTATTCAAGAGTTCCATGATTGCTGTCATGCTTAAAATATAGCAATAGAGAGGAAGTCGTTGCCATTGTCTGTCTAGCTCAACTGAATTGACAAAAGTGGAGAGCGAAGCCGGCCAGATAATAATAATTCTGGCAATGCAATAGTTGTGCATCATCAACATGTTTCGGAGACGTGTAATGACATCATGGTCAAAATCTTTTATAGCGATCGCTCTGATTCGGCCTCAAACCTGCAATTAGCGGTCTTTGTAATTATCTTAGTCTTCCGATACAGCATACATCCAGACATACTACATACAAGCATACTACGTATGTACATGCATATTTGGATACGTGCTCTAAACCAATTACGGCAAAAGACTGCCACGAGTTGCAGAGACCCATATGAGACTTGTGGGCTTTTGTTGTCTACACTAGTTACCAGGCAGAGCGTGTGCAAAGTTTCATCGCGAAAACTTTGAAAACATGGAATTTATGGCCAAAACCGACGTCCAAAAACTGTGGGACTAGTTTGCATACATACAGACAGACAGACGGACATGGCTAGATCAATTTGTTTTGTCATTCTAAGCATACTGGCAGTAACTTTTGGGGTCTCCGACGCTTCCTTCTATGCGTTACAAACTTCAGCACAAACTTAATATACTATTTTCTTCGAAAAGAGCATAAAAACAAGTGGGAAAGGATTATCTTCGGCGTTCCGAAGATTTTATACTCTTTTCGAACCTTTAGGCAATTTTCACTCTGCCAACTGCACCACTGATATTTCAATAGTGGTAAAAAATCGTTTATCGCGTGGCATTTATTTTTTTGCTCTAAGAATTGGTATGATATGAATTTAAATTTTTCTTTTAAATTATTGTATTCAAGCTATTTGATATATATTTAACACAAATAATTAGAAAAAAATAAAAAGCAATAAGTTGCGACTGGGATTTGGACCGTGCTCTCCCGTTTGTCAGTGCAGCACTCTTATACCTACGACACCAAGCAGTTTTTATATGCGCTGACAAACTCAAATTACTGATCGTTTTTTTTCGCGTTGTACAGTTTTTGTTCTAAGATATTTTTACTACCAATTTGGTAGCACATGAATTTGATTACAGTTGTTTTATATTTGAAAGGAAGAATAAGAAAAAAATGAAAATAAATGACCAGCTGAGACTCGAACTCGGGACCTTTCGTTTTACAGGGCGCCACTTTATCCCTTACGCCACAGGCAGTTTTGATGATCGATGACAAAATCACTTGAAGAGCAGACTGTCAAAAGCTTACTTGTTTTGCTTTTTACTGCTTACACCAAGCAGTTTTAAAAATCGCTGACAAACTCGATTATACTGTTTGTTGGTTTTTTAGCGTGGTATTTTTTTGTTCTAAGGCATTGGTAGCAAATGAATTTTATTACAGTTATTTTATATTTGAAAAGCAGAATAGGAAAAAATGAAAATAATTATTGGTCGCCAACAGGAATAGAACCTGTACCTTTCGTTTGACAGGGCGCCACTTTATCCCTTACGCCACAAGCAGTTTGGATGATCGATGACAAAAACGCTTGAAGAGCAGCCTATCAAAAGCTTACTTTTGTTTTCCTGCAACCTGCAACTCGCGTTTGTCAGCATTTGTTTTTTCGCATGGCATTGTTTTTGTTCTAAGCCATTGGAAGCAAATTAATTTGATTACAGTTATATATTTAAAAGGAAGAAAAAGAAAAAAATATTAAATTAATAATCAGTCGCCACCGATACTCGAACTTGCGAAACTCGCGTTCGTTAGCGCGGCTCTTTACGCCTTACGCCACAAACCGTTTTGATGATCGATGACAAAATCCAGAGCAGACTGTCAAAAGCTTACTTGCGCTTGGGTTTGTTTGCTCATATGCACCTGTTTTTCAAAATATTAAATGACGCATATCTTCGCTGTTTATGACTCAATCGATTTGCGATTTTACCCATTGATGAGTTATAAGGATGTTCAAGTGTACAAGGAAATTTAAAGCAATTGCTTTGAAAACATCGGATTTATGGCCAAACCCGACTTAGAGTTGTATGGCAGCTATAAGATATAGGGGTCCGATCCGGCCGGCACCGACCAATGTGCTGTTTCTTTGAATAATAAGTATCTGTACAAAGTTTTATTGTGATAGCTTTGAAAACATGGGATTTATGACCAAAACCGACTTCAAGTTGTAAGGCAGCTACAAGATATAGTGGTCCGCTCCGGCCGGCTCCGACCAATGTGCTGTCCCCTTGAATATTAAGTGTCTGTGCAAAGTTGCATCACGATAGCTCAAAAACTGAGAGACTAGTTTGCATACATACAGACAGACAAACAGACGGACATAGCTAGATCAATTTGTTTTGTTTTTCTAAGCATACTGGCAGTAACTTTTGGGGGTCTCAGACGCTTCCTTCTATGCGTTACAAACTTCAGCACAAACTTAATATACTATTTTCTTCGAAAAGAGTATAATAGATTAATGTATGTACATACGTTGTGCTCAACATATAAGGCATTGTACAAATATACAAGACCCAGCTTTTATGTATACTGGATTTGTTTATTAAAGCATATTGTGATGGCTGCTTAGTACATATAGCTTTTACTCAAACTAGAGTATAATAAGATGTCATTACTTTCATATCCTATCTTCATAGCGCCTACTGAACACTACAGATTATCGTAACCAACTCTTTCTTTGGGTTTCCATCTCTTTTGTAGCTGGCTTTGTCGTTGGTTCTGTACTTAATTAGTTGGACAACTAACTTTGAGCTATGCTGGCTTTGTGTTTCAGTCTATGGCTTTTAAAAATTTCCACCCAGGTGGCATTCATCATCAACTACAGTTTGTCGCTTCCCTGTGCACTTCTCATTGATGTATACCCTAATTATAACGCTGTCGAACTGTGGCATCATTTACAAGAGCCGCAACACACATCCACAAAATTTGAGCAATCATATTAAACCAAAACCATACTCATACGTTGAATATGTGCATATATGAGTCTATTCTAACTCTATCTTGGCATTTGTATAATATAATATTTATATCTCTACATAATTATATTTATAATGTTTTTATACCCTGAACCCATTAAAAATGGTTAAAAAGGGTATAATGGTTTTGTGCAAAAGTATGTAACAGGCATAAGGAAGCATCTGCGACCATATAAAGTATATATATTCTGGATCAGTATCAACAGCCGATTCGATCTAGCAATGTCCGTCTGTATGTCTAAATGAACACGCAGATATCAGAGACTATAAGAGCTAGGACTATTTGGAATATAGGCATTTTTGAAGGTATGACCTTGCAATTTTGTTTGGTAACACATTTTTTTGTCAATTTTATGCCCAAAATTTTCAATAAGATCGGACAATAAACAAATAAGTTGTTAACGATTTAACTTTCCAAAGTGTGGAGCTCAGTGCAGAATCAAGCTAATGGCTTACACCGCTTGCACTGTTTGTACTGCTTGCAGCATGTGTGTGTTTGTATATATGTATACTGATAGGTTAGTTTGAATGCATGTTCGGACTGGGTTCAGGGTGTCTCCTAGACGAGCAATCCCGACTAGAGCATTCTTACTTGCTTATGATGTTCGAGATTATACATGCCAAATTTTGAGCCTATAGCTCTTATAGCTTTGAAGTTATGTCCCAAAAACGCAAGTCTGAAATCTTAATTTCTCGATAACTTTTGAACGGGACGAGTTATCGATAATATGAAAGAAACTTGATCTGTCCCGGGATTACGAGAACTTATATTCCAAATATGAAGTCTCTAGCTCTTGTAGTTTAAAGTAAACAAGTAAGAGTGCTCTAGTCGGGAGTGCCGTATAATATTGGCAATAAAATGTGTGATCAAATTGCTTCAAAAATCCGTTTTTATACTCTTTTCGAAGAAAATAGTATATTAAGTTTGTCCTGAAGTTTGTAACGCATAGAAGGAAGCGTCGGAGAACCCGAAAAGTTACTGCCAGTATGCTTAGAATGACAAGACAAATTGATCTAGCCATGTGCGTCTGTCTGTCTGTCTGTCTGTCTGTATGTATGCAAACTAGTCCCTCAGTTTTTGAGCTATTGCGATAAAACTTTGCACAGACACTTATTATTCCAGAGGACAGAACATTGGTCGAAGCCGGCCGGATCGGACCACTATATCTTATAGCTGCCATACAATTCGAAGTCGGTTTTGGCCATATATCCCATGTTTTTTAATCTATCGCGATGAAACTTTGCACAGATAATTATTATTTAAAGAGACATCACATTAGTTGGAGCCGTTCAGATCGGATCACTATGTCTTTTAGCTGATATACAACTCGAAGTCGGTTTTGGCCATATATCCCATGTTTTTTAATCTATCGCGATGAAACTTTGCACTGACACTTATTATTCAAAGAGACATCACATTAATTGGAGCCGGCTGGATCGGATCACTATATCTTATAGCTGCCATACAACTCGAAGTCGGTTTTGGCCATATATCCCATGTTTTTTAATCTATCGCGATGAAACTTTGCACTGATACTTATTATTCAAAGAGACATCACATTGGTTGGAGCCGGCTGGATCGGATCACTATATCTTATAGCTGCTATACAACTGGCAATGAATTAAATATTTTTAGAACAAAAAAAAAAATGTTACGCGACAAAACGATTTTGTACAGCTTATGAAATTTCAGTGGTGCAGTTGGCAGAGTGAAAATTGCCTATAGGTTCGAAAAGAGTATAAAATCTTCGGCACGCCGAAGATAATCCATCCCCACTTGTTTTTTTTAATTTTTAGGTCCTACAACTGTGAAGTTATGTCCGAAAAACGCTCTTCTAAATCGAAATTTATCGATAACTTTTGACCGGTGCGAGTTATCGATAAAATAAAATAAGCTTTACCTGTCCCGGGATTACGATAGCTTATATTTGAAATATGATGTCTCTAGCTCTTGTAGTTCCAGATAGCCGCGTGTTCATACAGACAGATGAACAGACAGACTGGACATGGCTAGATCGACTCAGCTGTTGATACTGATCAAGAATATATATACATTCAGGGTATAAGAAGTATTTGCTAAGATGGTGAAATACTTTGGTTTATGCTACATATGGTTAGCAATGAATACTTTAGTGAGTTACTGTATAATTGGTTAATTCATTGATTTGTAGCATTTTATAAAGAACATGATTCATGTATATCGATCGATAACTTGTCCATTTCAACTATAAATTAGTTATTGACAAGTGGAGAAGGATTATCTTCGGCGTGCCGAAGATTAAATACTCTTTTCGAACCTTTAAGCAATTTTCACTATTTTTCCGAGACTGCTTATTTAATTCGCAGATATTAATGTCGCATGCATATACCCCTACATATATAATAAAATGTATAAAGGTATTCATGTAAACAGGGACGTTTCACTTTCCGCAGCTCGTGGACGCGTCCCTTAGCATTCATAAGTGCTACCGAATTGAAGAATAAACAAGTATCAGTTTTTCCAAAAAGTCAAAACTACATTACATATGTATACTACAATATACATACCAAATTTGGTGCCTGTTGCTCTTATACCTTTCAAGGCCGCTGTCGGAAATTGAATTGTCATAAAACTTAATCTGATCCATATATTTTTTCGCGTGGCATTGGTTTTGCCAATGAATTTAAATTTTTCTTTTGAATTATTCTATTAAAGCTACTTTATGTATGAAAAAAAAATTAGAAACAATTTAGGAAATTGAAAATAAATGAATTTGATTACAGCTATTATATATTTGAAAAGAAGAATAAGAAAAAATGAAAATAAATGACCAGTCGCCGCTGGTCTTGAACCCAGGACCTCTCGCTCATCAGTTCGCAACTTTACCCCTTACGCCACAAGCCGTTTTGATGATCGCTGACAAAATTGCTTGAAGAGCCGACTGTTACAAATTTCCTTGTTTTGTTTTCCTGCAACCTGCAACTCGCGTTTGACAGCATTTGTTTTTTCGCGTGGCATTGTTTTTGTTCTAAGCCATTGGAAGCAAATTAATTTGATTACAGTTATATATTTGAAAGGAAGAAAAAGAAAAAGTATTAAATTAACAATCAGTCGCCGCCGAGGCTCGAACTTGCGAAACCTGCGTTCGTTAGCGCTGCTCTTTACGCCTTACGCCACAAACCGTTTTGAATAATAAGTGTCTGTGCAAAGTTGCATCGCGATAGCTCAAAAACTGAGGGACTAGTTTGCATACATACAGACAGACAGACAGACAGACAGACAGACAGACAGACAGACGGACATGGCTAGATCAATTTGTTTTGTTTTTCTAAGCATACTGGCAGTAACTTTTGGGGGTCTCAGACGCTTCCTTCTATGCGTTACAAACTTCAGGACAAACTTAATATACTATTTTCTTCGAAAAGAGTATAAAAATTTTTGAAATACTGATCAAAAGGAATTCCATAGAAGTTCAAATAAACCTTAAGACTATTATAATTTTGGTAAAAGCAAAGTAGCATAATTAAAGTATGAGAATAACAATAAAATAATACGAAAAGTCACAATGCAAATCCCATCAAAATGCTTGCGTATGTTGGATTAGCCAAAAGAAGTTGAGCAGTTGAGTCGAATTCAAGACGCAAAGCGACAATGAGGATTGAGATTTTGGAATCGAGAACTGAGAGGGAAAGGCTAACGCCAGATTGCGGATGCGGCTGCTCAACATAAACACAACAGTAGAGCACAATGTGCGCACAATAGCACAGTGTTGCGAATGAATAATTAAAATAATAGGTCAAACAGGTTGAACAAAGGCGCACACAATGACCCAGGATCTGCATTGATCATCGCTGAGAGTCCGCTGCCTGCGTAGCGCCATGCGCTTAGCCTTAGTGTTGCGTTGGGCACACCGCCGTTGTGAGTATATGTGTGTGGAAGGGCAAGCGGCTTCAAGAGAACAAAGCGAAAAACGGTAAGCGGTAGACGGTGAGCGGTGAACAGCGCAGCAGGCAAAAAAAATGCAGCAAAGCGTTAAATACAGAAGAGCGAAATGGCAATGGTACTGAGCAAAAGAGCAAAACAGCAATCCGTGATATCCCAGTGGCAGACCGGCCAGACCCAGCACGACCCTTTTGCCTGTCGAAGTCGATCCGTATCCGTGGAGAGCCGCACCGAACCGGGGACTACTGTAGCAGCGGCAACCAAAGGCACAAAGGCCAAAACACAACTAATTATCCTATTCACATCAAGTGTGTAATTACTCCCTGACTGGCACTGTCAGTGATACTATATTCATGATCAATACGCGTCCTGGCAAGTGGCCTGCGACAGCAAATAGCATCTCCTTCCCTGCTGCATCCTACTGCATGCTGTTTACAAATATTTCTTCTGCTACTGCTGCTGTACGAGCCAAAGCCAATTACCAATTATGTCTGCTGGATCATTATTTTTGCAGTTGTTAACTGTTTGCTGTTAGCTGTTTGGGACATTGGGCATAGGGCACACACATCTTGACCGTCATCATCAAGCAACTGTCGCTGACCAGTCCGTCACTCAGTGAGTCAAACATACGGTTATCATCAATCAAAATCATAGCACCAAAGCATCAAAGCCTACCTGTCCAAATCCAAATCCCAATTCATATACCAATTTCAAAACCAACAGCATATCCTAGACATCGGCTTATTTGTACTCGTACTTGTTTTCGTACTTGTACTTTGACATGGTCCATGGGGCATATTGGGTGATCTGGCATGATTTTGACTCAAGATGAATCGGCCGGATTGTTCGAAGCCCGACGATAAGCAGTTAATTATGTTTATTCCCATCCGGTTTTTTTATGCCCCTCTTACCTTTTGGTCGTTTCTGTTCGGCGGGTTCGCTTTGCGCCGCATTATTTCCAAGTACGCGTGTCTAGTTGCACTTTCCAGCATTTTTTCATCCGATGTTTCGGCGCCAGGAATGATTAATCAATGGCAGTCAATAGTCACTACACACACACAAACATCACTGCAAGAGCCTCAAGCAGTTATTGTATTGTCTATGGTTCACTCTATAGGTGTTCGCGTTGTACTTAAAGAAAAACCGTATAAATTATAATTTCATTTCCAAATTGAACATCGTCCATCAACATTTCAACATTTCGTGCCCAAAACTCAAGTAATCTACTAAAAATGAGCCAGCACTTTTGATCGATCAAAGCGCTTAGACAAAAGCTCACTTACTCGGTCTCTTTCTCCCAATCTCTTCCTTCCCCTTTCTCTTGCTTTCTCAATCGCTTGTTCTTTCTACGGAATGCGCTTGGAATGAAGTTACTTGGCTGGATTTAGTTTGGACCTCTGGACAAATCGTTCAATTCAACGATAGCTCAAAACAGCAAATTATATTAAAGGTCACATAGAATAACTTTAGATGTGTCTGATAAGCTTGGAGAAAATGGTTCAGTTCATTATCAAAATAGAAACATATAAGAAAAATGGAAAAAGGGACATATGTAGATTCTACTTAAATAAATAATGGAATAATATGCTTACAGAGGAACACAACCTATTTCCATCAGCACCTTAAAAAAAAATGAGGCATGAATAAAATCTAAATCTCCGACCAATGTGCTGTCCCCTTGAATAATAAGTGTCTGCGCAAAGTTGCATCGCGATAGCATAAAAACTGAGGGACTAGTTTGCATACATACAGACAGACAGACATAAATGGCTAGATAAATTTGTTTTGTTTTTCTAAGCATACTGGCAGTAACTTTTGGGGGTCTCAGACGCTTCCTTCTATGCGTTACAAACTTCACCACAAACTAAATATACTATATTCTTCAAAAAGAGTATAACAATGCCACAGCTTATTTCAACCACTTTAGATATTACATTAATAAAACTAAGTTTTTGATCGAACAGCAAAAATGTATACTTGTTATGACCGTGTATTGAGTAATTTTGACCCATTCGTCAAGCAATGCAGTTTAGAGGTCAGATTTGTTTGAAATTTGGCGTTTTCAGATGTTTGTATCCAAAATGGCCCACAAATTTTCAATAACATTCATGGTGACTGGGCTAGTTTTGTTTTTTTTTTTTGATTTTTATTTGGCAAGCTACATAGCGTGTTTACCCTATTTCCAGGCCGGTATAACTTTGAACTTTAAAAACCCATCTCAGTGGGGAGATGACGCTGTTGTTAGCATGGGTATGCTATAATATATATTGCTTTAATTTGCTAAAATAGCCGGCCGTTCCGCGACCGGCCAAGGATCCAGAGGTCCGACGGGTGCTTGCGCTGACTGGGCTGATGGTTTCATAACATGCGGACAGTTCCAGATCAGCCAGGTCTTCCCAATGTCTGCCGTATGTTTCGGGGCATTGTCCTGGTATAATCTGTGGACGTCCCTAAAGCTCAGTTTCCCAGCACTTTCAATCAAATTGGACTTAAAATTTTCAAGATGTTTAGCTTTGTCCATTGTCGTCTCAATAAACTTC
>JAWNLL010000217.1:0-22586 GCA_035042425.1 Drosophila flavopinicola
TATACCGGACCAGGAAGAATACGAAAACAGTAACAATACCCAGAAGAACATAAAAAACCATATGGGAAAATCTGCTGCAAACCCAAAAGCAGTTTCACCAACTATATCTGATACCATAGACGTCGACACAGGAAATACAAAGGAGACCCCAAGATCTATCCAGCAAAACGTAAAGAAAGCTACAGCAGTATCTAAAGTAACCATTAGGAAACTACCAATTATTGCCACTTATAACGCAAATCCCAAGGAACTCACAGATATGTTGCACCAAATAGCTAAACATGGGCAATTTACACTAAACATCGTAAACAAAAATAGAACTCATATAAATTTATTCTCACTTGAACATTTCCAAGACACAAAAAATATGCTAGATATTCGAAAAATTAATTATTATACATTCACCCCTAAAGAACTCAAGCCATTGACATTGGTAATAAAGAAACTCCCACAGCAAATATACAATGAGGAAGAGGTTAAAGCTGCTATACAAGAGACATGTCCAGAAATTAAGTTATTATCAGTAAGAGCATTTAAGAAAAATTTCTGGCTTGTTCGGGTTGAAAAATCTGACAAAGCCAAAACACTTATCAACCTATAGACCCTGCTAAGTTGCAAGATAAAAATTGAATGCCTTAAGTCCGATAAAAATATAAGGCAATGCCATAACTGCCAAAGACTCTGCCATGTGGCAAGCAACTGCAAAATGGGATACAGATGCGTTAAATGCATTGCAAATCATGCACCTAGTCAATGCCCCATTAAAAAGGACGAAACTGAAAATTCTGAGAATAATAAAATACAATGTGTAAATTGTAAGGGTCAGCACACAGCAAACGCAAAAATATGTCCTGTAAGACTGGCTCCCACAGAAAAAATAGAGCAAAAACGTAGTTCCATAGCACATAGCAACAATAAAAAGATTACAAAGGCTACAGCAATAGTCGAAAATAAAGTTCAGAGTAACACTCCGTTCGCTGCACTATTTAAAAAGCCAGAGCCTAAAGCTAATATTTCAACACAACAAAACCAATTGCCTAGCAATGTTGTAATTAGTAACCCTGCACTACGGCAACATTTGGCCAAGAAACTCGCCCCCGAACCCCAACAGCCAACCCTCTCGTTAGAAGGCATGAATAACGATAGCATTGAGGCCTTCGGTAAGGATATTTTTACTTGCAGCGAAATAATGCAAAAAATAGTCCAAAAATATCCAAAATGCCCAAACGAAAACGAGCCAGTAACTCGTAAAATAAAACAAACTATACTATTAGATTTTCTCATTCAAATAGCCCAACATTAATAATGACCATCTTAAAATGTATATTTCAAAATGTAAATTCCATTGTCAAATTGACAAAAAGACATGAGCTAGACCAGTTTCTTAACAAACATAGGCCTGATATTATGCTTTTAGCAGAACATCGACTCGGCCACAGAAATACAGCCAGATTCACTAACTACCAATTCATCCGACAAAATGTACGAGCCACGCAAACAACATCCGCGCTGCGTCCAAACTCAAACGAGTTTGGTACGTCTGTCGCCATATGCGCTAAAAACCATATAAAAGTAGAAAATATAGATATTGTGCCACTGAGCTACATTGAAGCCGTGGCCATTAAAATTTCATATAAAGACTCATGTAAGAACACTCAAAGTTATATAGCAGTTTCATTGTATAAACGCCCAAGGGATCCGCTCATCAAATCCGACTTGAACAACCTAATGCGCTCGCTGTCCCAGACCGCAAATGGCACTCAGATTATAATAGGCTGTGATCTGAACGCCAAGCACCCCAGCTGGCACGTGCCTAACTATAGCCCCACCCACTTAAACCGTGATGGCAAAACACTATATGAATGGCTACTGGGACAACCCAATCTTCTTCTCATCCCTTCAAAAGAACCCACTCGACCAAATAACAATAACCCTAACAATTCCTCTTCAATAGATTTCTTTATCTGCTCAGTCGCCCTTCCAATAGACATGAACACCCTTTGTACCACTATAAATGACTTTCCGTCTGATCACTTTGGCATTAACCTAAAAATTAATCTCGGGCAAGATCAGATTATATCTGCTGAACCTAAAACTATTCAAGACTTTAATAAAATAAATACACTAGTTTGGAATGCAATCCTACTCAGGCATCTCACTCCAATTGCCAAATCGTCCAACCAAAGTCCTTCCGAAATAGACAGACATATTGAAAAATTAAACACCGCCATCAGCACTGCACTAGACTCACCAGATGCCATCCCCAAAATCACTATATCCCCATCGAAGCCCAATAATATAGCCAAACTAAGCGCTCAGTGCCTTGAGCTTATCAAGCACAAACGCATACTCAGAAGGTATATGCACAGACGCCAATACAGACTGTCGGCCCATGAAAAGCAACAACTTCAAACATTAATATCCGAGCTTACTATTCAAATTAATAGCCATATCGAAATTAGTAATTTGAAACACATAGAAAATAACTTAAAGCACATAAAACCGAGCAAGATTAGCCTTAAAAGTCTTAAACGCGTGAATCCAAGCCAACAAACTGATATGGTGTTTAGACATGACATTCATCTCTCAGCCACTGAAATTAATGAAATAGATATTGACATTTCACAAATAGCTAAGACTGAATTTGAAAAAATCAACGCACTCGCATGGTCGTTTGAGCGAATACATAAACAAAATGACAACATGTCAAATGGAAGCTTCGAGCTCAGACAGCATAATGACCACGTTAACAGAGAAGTCAATAATCTTACTCAATCGCCCTACATAGTAAATTTCGATACCAACCACAATGCAGATGGCAACTGGCAGGGCGCGAATGAGATTGGCTTTACAAACGCTAATCAACTCCTCGAGTGGATTAAATCAAAAAATAGTAAGAAAACTATGGGTCCAGACGGTAGTAGTAATTTTCTTCTTAAGCATTGCAACCTCCCCGTCCTAAAGCACCTGGCCATATTATTTAACCATTGCTTTAACTCCGGCTACTTTCCAACCGACTGGAAACGCAGTAGAGTCATGCCAATACCCAAGCCAAAAGCAGACCCTAAAAGCCTTCAGGGGTATAGACCAATTTCCATACTCTCTGCGATAAGCCTTCTCTTTGAAAAAATGATAATGGCACAACTTAAAAAGCATATCGAAGCCCACCAAATATTGAAATCATGCCAATTTGGATTTAGGGATAACCTATCCATTAACAACTCATTGGCAGTTGCAAACAATTTCATACATGGCAACATTGCCAGAAAACGTGCAACAATTGCATGTGCACTTGACTTTGAAAAGGCCTTCGACACAGTTTGGACTAACGGTCTCATCTACAAAATGCATTATATATTTAATTTCAATCCAAATACTACACGTATCATACAAAACTACCTTAAATCACGTTCATTCTTTGTCTCCAGTCAAGATAGGTCAGAACATTCACTTATTCGCGCAATATCCGCAGGGGTGCCCCAGGGGTCCTTACTAGCACCATTATTATATAACCTATACCTTGCTGACCTCCCAGATTTCGAGCGCAATCCCAGCTCAAACTCGACAGCGCGCATTCAGCCGCTTATTTATGCAGACGACATATTACTGCTGTCTTCAGGTGCATGGTTAGCAAGCGCAGAAATGGACCTAAACCAGTATCTCAATCAGTTAAGTAAATATTTTATAAAATGGCGTCTCAAACTAAACACTACCAAATGTGAAGCCTGTCTATTCAAAGGTCCCAGGATTAGTAGCATATATAAAAACGCTAGACAATTCAATATTAGACTATATATAAATGGCAATACACAAATCCAAGTTAAACCAGAACTTAAATATTTAGGTGTTATCTTTGACCAAAATCTCAAATTTCATACACACCTTGAACATACTATTAATCGGGCTAAAATTCAACTTCACCAAATTCATCACATCTTTAAGCCCCTTAGTCAAAACACCTCACAAGCAAACCCACAGCTAATAAAATTATGCTCACTAGCCTACAAGAAACTAGTACAACCAATTCTTCTTCATGGCCACATCGCTTGGTTTCATATAAATTCTAGTCAAATGGAAAAAATTAGACTCTTTGAAAGACGAATCTTACGACGTGCCTTGGGTAGCAGTTCTCGCTCGTCTCTCACATCTCATTATATATCCAATTCAAAACTTTATAAAATAACAAAGACTAAAAGAATAGATACTCTTATTCTTAAAATAACAGAAAAGTTCATTAATTGCAATCAAGATAGCGTGAACCCAACAGTATTAAATAGCATAGAACAGATAAGAATTCCATATGAATACCCAATAGATCTTCTCACTATAAAGCATCTATCCCATCTCAAAGAAAAGGGTATAATCTACGATCTTAATAATAATGTAATATTCTACCATAGAAAAAGACGGTCAATAAACCCAAATGATGGACTTGCATACAATATTAATCAATAAATGCCCATTCTTACTATTTGGTGCAACATACTTCCCATCTTTTGTAAATATTTCACACTTTCCCCTCTATCTACACCACTCTATTAGTTAGCTGTTTTTTTTTTATCTAGTTTTAAGCTTTAGATATAATATTATTTTATAAGAACGCAACAAAACAAATCAAACTAACTTTATCCAGGTTTTTACTCGACACGAGGCTTTCCTAGGAATATATATATAAATGTATGTAACATACACCATTTAATAATCAAAAACTGTAACAATGAGACTTATAATCTAAATTAATATAAAACACTACTTTTAACGCCTGGATATGCAATATGCGGAAGGCAACATGAAATGTATACTAAAGAATAGTAAGCTTGACTTTGTCACCCAAGACTGTACAATAAAATAGGTAGTAAAACAATGTACCTAAGCAAATATTTGACAAATAAAAAAGTTAAAAAATAAAAAAGCGCTTGACGCCACCACGACGAGCCAAACGGCGGATAGCTGGCTTCGTGATACCCTGGATGTTATCACGCAACACTTTGCGATGACGTTTAGCGCCGCCTTTACCCGAGCCTATGCCACCTTTACCACGACCAGTCATTTTTCACTTTTTATTTTTTACTTTACACCGCACAAATGTCAGAGAGAAACTAATGCCTGCTCAGCCAGAAGCGCTCGTATTTATACAAAAATCCGACAACATGAGCGAGCACACATATATTTGCATCCCGCTCACACACTACCCTCGCCGAACAGAAGCGGCAACGCACGAGTGGCGTCTCTATCGCTCTCTTTCCAACACATCACCATTCATTGTGTTTTCAACTGTGGCAGTGCAAAGTAATAATTGTGAAAAAAAGGTGGCGCGCACCAAGCAAAGTCCTGTGGTTCACTAAAGTATACACCTGTGAATAAAATAAAATATGTGATAGAGACACAAAGAAAATAAACACGAGTGAAAAAGTGCCTAAACACAATAAACAGTCATATATATATATTGAAAAGTGTTTGAGTGGAAAAGTGCTTAAACACAAAAAACCGTTACAAAACTGACATATGCATAAACACGAGTGGAATAGTGCTTTAATGCCATAAACAGTAAAGCCCGATATAAATGTGATAGAGACACAAACAAAACAAAATAGTAACATGAACACAAGTGGGAAAGTGCCTAAACGCAAGTTGCTCAAACGTCGTAACACACAAAATGCACCATATAAAAATAGTAAATTGGCGTGCGTAAACAATACCAGTAATCCGCAAAATGTAAAGACTGACAGCGAGGAAATTAATGCCTTCGGCAAGCGCAGTCGGAGCTCATCGCTGAGCTTAGACGAATACACCGACTCTGATTTTGAGTTATACAAGGAAGAAGAGTCTGCAACACAGAAAGGCGTCTGGCTTCCTAACGATGAGTATCACAAACTCATGGATGAACTGATGCGCTTTCGTACACTAACAACTAGTTCTGCAAATATGACTGCAGTGACTGTGGTCAAGGACCAACTAGAGAAACCAACAACACCCAAATCAACACTAGATGGTAATAAATTTGCTATACTATCGATACCGGACCCCAGGAAGAATACGAAAACAATAATAATACCCAGAAGAACATAAAAAAACCATAAGAGTAAAACTGCTGCAAACCCAAAAGCAGTATCACCAACTATATCTGATGCTATGGACGTCGACACAGGAAATACAAAGGAGACCCCGAGATCAATCCAGCAAAACACAAAGCAAGCTATACTATCGATACCGGACCAGGAAGAATTCGAAAACAACAACAACATCGAGTTTCCGAACCTGGCCACCCAGAAGAACATAAAAAAGCAAAAGGGTAAAACTACTGCAAGCCCAAAAGCAGTACCACCAACTACATCTGATGCCATGGATGTCAACACAGGAAATACAAAGGAGAACCCAAGATCGATCCAGCAAAACATAAAGAAAGCTACAGCAGTATCTAAAGTAACCATTAGGAAACTACCAATTATTGCCACTTATAACGCAAATCCTAAGGAACTCTCAGATATGTTGCACCAAATAGCTAAACATGGGCAATTTACACTAAACATCGTAAACAAAAATAGAACTCATCTAAATTTATTCTCACTTGAACATTTCCAAGACCCAAAAAATATGCTAGATATTCGAAAAATTAATTATTATACATTCACCCCTAAAGAACTCAAGCCATTGACATTGGTAATAAAGAAACTCCCACAGCAAATATACAATGAGGAAGAGGTTAAAGCTGCTATACAAGAGACATGTCCAGAAATTAAGTTATTATCAGTAAGAGCATTTAAGAAAAATTTCTGGCTTGTTCGGGTTGAAAAATCTGACAAAGCCAAAACACTTATCAACCTATAGACCCTGCTAAGTTGCAAGATAAAAATTGAATGCCTTAAGCCCGATAAAAATATAAGGCAATGCCATAACTGCCAAAGACTCTGCCATGTGGCAAGCAACTGCAAAATGGGATACAGATGCGTTAAATGCATTGCAAATCATGCACCTGGTCAATGCCCCATTAAAAAGGACGAAACTGAAAATTCTGAGAATAATAAAATACAATGTGTAAATTGTAAAGGTCAGCACACAGCAAACGCAAAAATATGTCCTGTAAGACTGGCTCTCACAGAAAAAATAGAGCAAAAACGTAGTTCCATAGCACATAGCAACAATAAAAAGATTACAAAGGCTACAGCAATAGTCGAAAATAAAGTTCAGAGTAACACTCCGTTCGCTGCACTATTTAAAAAGCCAGAGCCTAAAGCTAATATTTCAACACAACAAAACCAATTGCCTAGCAATGTTGTAATTAGTAACCCTGCACTACGGCAACATTTGGCCAAGAAACTCGCCCCCGAACCCCAACAGCCAACACTCTCGTTAGAAGGCATGAATAACGATAGCATTGAGGCCTTCGGTAAGGATATTTTTACTTGCAGCGAAATAATGCAAAAAATCGTCCAAAAATATCCAAAATGCCCAAACGAAAACGAGCCAGTAACTCGTAAAATAAAACAAACTATACTATTAGATTTTCTCATTCAAATAGCCCAACATTAATAATGACCATCTTAAAATGTATATTTCAAAATGTAAATTCCATTGTCAAATTGACAAAAAGACATGAGCTAGACCAGTTTCTTAACAAACATAGGCCTGATATTATGCTTTTAGCAGAACATCGACTCGGCCACAGAAATACAGCCAGATTCACTAATTACCAATTCATCCGACATACAATATTAATCAATAAATGCCCATTCTTACTATTTGGGCCAACATGCTTCCCATCTTTTGTAAATATTTCACACTTTCCTCTATCTATACCACTCTATTAGTTAGCTGTTTTTGTTATCTAGTTTTGAGCTTTAGATATAATATTATTTTATAAGAACGCAACAAAACAAATCAAACTAACTTTATCCAGGTTTTTACTCGACACGAGGCTTTCCTAGGAATATATATAAATGTATGTAACATACACCATTTAATAATCAAAAACTGTAACAATGAGACTTATAATCTAAATTAATATAAAACACTACTTTTAACGCCTGGATATGCAATATGCGGAAGGCAACATGAAATGTATACTAAAGAATAGTAAGCTTGACTTTGTCACCCAAGACTGTACAATAAAATAGGTAGTAAAACAATGTACCTAAGCAAATATTTGACAAATAAAAAAGTTAAAAAATAAAAAAGCGCTTGACGCCACCACGACGAGCCAAACGGCGGATAGCTGGCTTCGTGATACCCTGGATGTTATCACGCAACACTTTGCGATGACGTTTAGCGCCGCCTTTACCCAAGCCTTTGCCACCTTTACCACGACCAGTCATTTTTCACTTTTTATTTTTTACTTTACACCGCACAAACGTCAGAGAGAAACTAACCTGCTCAGCCAGAAGCGCTCGTATTTATACAAAAATCCGACAACACGAGCGAGCACACATATATTTGCATCCCGCTCACACACTACCCTCGCCGAACAGAAGCGGCAACGCACGAGTGGCGTCTCTATCGTTCTCTTTCCAACACACCACCATTTTCCTATATAAGTAGGGCACCACGAGGCTGGCACATTCATTGTGTTTTCAACTGTGGCAGTGTAAAGTAATAATTGTGAAAAAAAGATGGCGCGCACCAAGCAGACTGCTCGTAAATCGACGGGAGGCAAGGCTCCTCGCAAACAATTGGCTACTAAAGCAGCGCGTAAAAGTGCTCCAGCAACCGGTGGTGTGAAGAAACCTCATCGCTATCGTCCCGGTACTGTTGCACTGCGTGAAATCCGTCGCTACCAGAAGAGCAGAGTTGCTTATTCGCAAGCTGCCGTTCCAGCGTTTAGTACGTGAAATCGCTCAGGATTTCAAGACTGATTTGCGTTTCCAGAGCTCGGCCGTGATGGCTCTTCAGGAAGCTAGCGAAGCCAACCTGGTTGGCCTATTCGAAGACACAAACTTGTGTGCTATCCATGCCAAGCGTGTCACCATCATGCCCAAGGACATCCAACTGGCCAGACGTATTCGTGGCGAACGTGCTTAAACTGTATCGGCATTCTGCCTTCTCCAAAAACCATAAACAAATCGGTCCTTTTCAGGACCACCACATATTTTTTACAAAGAGATTATGGCTTTCACATATTCAACAATTTTAGTATTTTAGTGATGACTGTACACTTGGTGGTTTGAAATTATATTTTATATGTGTCTCGCTTGCAACCACTGGGCATCACGTATGGCATACTGTATTCATTTGGTGTTTTAGAGTGAAATGATTTCAAAATGTATGCTTTTGCCTGGTTATATTTATATATATACATATTATAGTATATATGATATGCTCTTAACATATATTTTATTTTAAATAAGAATTTATATTTTTCCGAGCTATTTTTCTGCTGTTGCATGTACTCAGCAGCTGCCTGGTTGTAGCAGCTAGTGGCCAAGCCTAAAACATATTTAAAAATCGATTACATCAGTTATATGAATATTAATAGATGTTATCTAATAAAGAATTGTTCAATTATTATAATTAGCATTGACATTGGGCGTGTTTAGTTTGTTAAATTGAAAATGTTCCACGATAATAGTAAGAAGACGTCTTGTTCGTTTTGAGCCTTGATCGAGAGTGGTTTCTCGGTTTTATTCAATTTCATATTTTGCTTATTACATACCACAAGTGAGCTCTGCCGATAAGAGCGTCGGCAGAGAGAGAGAGAGAGTTGCAGTACATTTACAGCACAGTACAGTACAGTTATGTATATATACATACTCAAGAGAAGCTTACGCTAGCGATCTCACACTGCGTACATTTACAGTACAGTACAGTACAGTTATGTTATGAGTTGTTACTCTAACTTTTAAGTTGGGCATATGACCACTTGTTATATTGTATACTCTACAATACTGTGGGCATATGCTCATTTGGCATACAACATACTACACATCCCTTTTTAAAAAAAAATAACGTAATATATTGTAGTTATTTCATATAAAAATTATTATATTATTTAGTATTATTTTTATATCTTTTATATACTATGTTGTTTTGTTCTGTTTTTTTTTTCGTTTTATTTATTAATCCGTTTTAGCCTATCCTTATGATCTTTTTGTTCCCTATTTTTCTTATTCTTTAGAATTATATTATTATTGTTTTCTATACTAATGACCTCAAATGGTCCTATATAAGAAGATTCTAATTTATGACCTGTTTCATTCTTTAAATAAACTTGGTCTCCTATTTCTATTTTGAAATCTAATACTTTCTTATGATTTATTTCTTTTTGTTTAATTTTATTTTTTTCTAAAAGTATTCGAGCTCTCTTATACGCGTTTTCTAGTCTAAACTTAACTTCTTTAGAATAATCTTCAATATTATATATAGGTTCTATGGTATTTACGCTATTAAATTGTATTGGTAAGTTATTTTGTCTACCAAATACTAGTTCATATGGACAATAATTATGAGTTACTGATGGTGTTGTGTTAAAACAATACACGAAATAATGTAACCATACGTCCCAATCAGTTTTATCTACTGAAATATATGAACGAATGTACTCATTGAATGTCCTATGACTTCTTTCAACGGTACCTAATGTCTGATGGTGGTGTGCTGTAGATGTTATGTTATCTATTTTTAAATATTTGCACAAGTCAGTTATAATGGAATTTTTATATTCTGTTCCCATGTCCGTAATGAACGTCTTCATTGGACCGTACTTCAGAATAAAATATTCGAATATGGCTTTTGCGACAGTTGTTGCACTTTTGTTTGCAACAGGAATTGCTACTAAATACTTTGTCAAATCACATATTAAAGTGATTGCGTATTCATTCCCATTTTCCGAACGTGGTAGTGGACCAATTGTGTCTACTATCACTCTGTCAAAAGCATATTGTGGAGTTTCGGTTATTATCATAGGTGATCTTGTATGTTTCGTCGTTTTCGACGTCAGGCATTTCGGACATTTATTTATGTACTCTTTTACATGTTTAGTCATGTTTTTCCAATAATATTGTCTCTTTATTTTCGTTTTATTTATGCCTGTATGACCTCCTTGAATTGAATCGTCATGGAATGTAGACAATATAGCTTCTTTTTCTTGATCATTATTTATTTGGGTCACCGGCATGAGTAGCGCTACTCTTAATGTTTTTAAATTTTTATTGCCCATGTGTTTGAAAGTATCTATTGAAATTGATTCAAAGATCTTTTCGCTCGGTGCCACTTTTAGTTGGCTGATTTTAGATACACCGGCTTGCCATTCAAGCCTTTGGAAAAACTGACCTAAGTCGAGAATTCCATTGGAGTACAAATCGCTAACATTAATTCTTGCTACAACTGTTTTTCCATGTTTCAATAAACATGTCGAATATGTTATTCGCAAGGTCACTACTTTTCGTACCTCGTCATTTGTGATTACTTCGTATACGTTGGGCTTAGAAGCTTTTTCAAGACTTTGCTTTGGCAATAGATCTTGTTTATTTTCTGCGCAGAAATTGTTTTGTCTACTTTGGTGCCTGGTAGTGACTTTCAGGACTTTTCTATTCATGTCAATTAAGTCGGATATTGTTATCCTTGACAGGGCGTCTGCCACGAAATTATCTTTCCCTCTCAGATACTCTACCGTAAAGTCATACTCTTCTAATTCGAGTCGCATGCGTGTTAATTTTGAACTTGGGTTTATCATAGAAAATAAATATGTTAAAGGTCTGTGATCAGTTCTTACTGTAAAATGTTTGCCATATATATATGGTCGAAAATGTGTTATTGCCCAATGTATTGCTGCTAGTTCTTGTTCTGTAGTACTCTTATTGCTTTCACCTTTAGTGAATGCTCTTGATGCATATGCAACTGGGAGTTGGAGTCCCTTATAGTTTTGAGTTAAAACTGCTCCACATGCTTGCTTGCTTGCATCTGTGATTATGAAAAATTCTTTGCTAAAATCTGGGTACTGTAATAAATTTGGTTGGACTAGTTGATTTTTTAGGTACTGGAATGCCTTTTCACATTCTGTTGTCCATTCAAATGGGACATTCTTTTTACATAATCTCGTTATGTGCCGTGAATATTCGGCGAAGTTTTTTTTAAAACGTCTATAATAATTGCAAAATGCAACGAATCTTCTAGCGCTGTCTGCGTCCGTAGGAACTGGATAGTTATTGATAACATCAAATTTTTTATCGTCTGGTAAGATTCCTTTATCTGTGCATCTGTGACCTAAAAACGTCACCTCATGCATGAAAAATGAACATTTTTCTGGATGTAATTTCAGATTGTGGTTTCTACAAAGTTTGAAAACATCTGTTAAGTTTTTAATCATATGTTGTTCAGAACAACCAATAACGATTAAATCATCCATGTAAAGGAAAGCTTGTGAAGGCTCTAGGCCTGAGAAAGATATTGTCATCATTCTCTGAAATGAATTAGGCGCTATTTTTAAACCAAATGGTAATCGCGTGAAGCGATATGAACCATTGCTTGTTGAAAAAGACGTTATATTTCTTGAGCTTTCCTCAAGCTCAATTTGGTGGAAACCTGACATTAAATCAAGGCATGAAAAATATTTAGCTCTACCCAATTGATCAAGAATATCGTCAATTCTGGGGAGTGGAAATTTATCTGACAGCAATTTTTTATTTATTTGGCGATAGTCAATTACTAATCGCCACTTTTTCTCTTTAGAGCCCGGAAGAGATTTCTTTGGGACTAATAAGAGTGGGCTATTATAAGGTGAAACAGACGGTTCAACAATATTTTGTTCAATTAACTTTCTAACTTGATGCTGGATTTCTTCTATTTGGCTATGCGGACATCGATAATTATACCCTGAACCCATTAAAAATGGGTAAAAAGGGTATTATGGTTTTGTGCAAAAGTATGTAACATGCATAAGGAAGCATCTCCGACCATATAAAGTATATATATTCTTGATCAGTATCAACAGTCGAGTCGATTTAGCCATGTCCGTCTGTCTGTCTGTCCGTCCGTCCGTCCGTCCGTCCGTCCGTCCGTCCGTCCGTCCGTCCGTCCGTCCGTCCGTCCGTCCGTCCGTCCGTCTGTCTGTATGAACACGCGGATATCAGAGACTACAAGAGCTGGAGACTTCATATTTGGAATATAAGTTCTCGTAGTCCCGGGACAGATCAAGTTTATTTAATTTTATCGATAACTCGTCTCGTTTAAATGTTATCGATAAATTTCGATTTCAGACTAGCGTTTTTGGGCCTTAACTTAAAAGTTATAAGAGCTAGAGGCCCCAAATTTGGCATATATAATCTTGAATAGCATACACATGTAACAAATGTTTTACTTTTAGGATACCACCCCCAATCCCCCCAAAAGTTCAAAGAACTCATTTTTGAAGGTATGACCTTGCAATTTGGTTTGGTCACACATTTTATAGCCAATGTTATGTCCTACAAATTTTAGAAAGATCGGACAATAAACACAGAAGTTATTTAAGATTTTACTTTCCATTGTGTGGGGCTCATTGAAAAAGCAACCTAACTGCTTAACCCGCCTGCACAGCTTGCAGTATGTGAGTGTCTGTATGTATACACACTATTAGGCAAGTATGAATGGATGTCAGAACTGGGTTCAGGGTATCTCCTAGTCGGGCACTCCCGACTAGAGCACTCATACTTGTTTTTAACATATACTGGCTCATCATCCTTAAGTCTCAATTTTTGCTTATAGAAGTTGTTTGTTGTGATTGGTTCGGTTTCAAGTCCGAACACATCACTATATTTGGTGCATATTTCTTCAAGTTGTTTTTTAAACAAAATTGGAAAATTTTTCTTTAATTTCCTAATTACAGACTCTTTTCTATTGTCTTTTAGATTTTGAACTACATCGTAGTTCGAAAGTGATTCAAATTTTATGTTATTAATGCCTACTATTTGGCATTTATCTGTGGTATTTAAAAATCGGACAAAAGTATTTTGAGCTGTAGCTATAGTGTTTGCAACATAAGCACCCGGTTTAATTTCCTGATTTGGAATTAAAATGTTTTCTTCTGCTGAAGACAACTCTATTTTGCGTATCACTTGTGATCTTGCTGGTAGAAGTGTGGAATTAGTACCAGAACTAAATGTTATTGGAACATAGATAGGATACGTTAGGTTTTGTGGTCTAATTATAAACCGATCCTCTGAAGTATTGTAATCTAATTGGCAATTAAATGTTTTTATGAAATCTAATCCTATTATTCCATCGCAAGGGATTGCGAAATCTGAATGAAGTAGATGAAATTTATATGGAATAATGTATTTGTCTGTTTGTAGTTCGATTGAGACTAGTCCTTTGGAGTTTATTACTCCTTCTCCTATGCCTCGAATGTCTATAATTTTATTGATTTGGATGTCATGAAAGACATCAGAATTTTCTTTTATAATTGAAATATCTGCACCTGTATCAATCAAAAATTTTTATTATTTTATTTGTTGCAACATTTTTGAATGATACGAAATTGTTGAGACTTAAGTTAACAGTATATATTTTACTATTTAACCCTGAGTATCTGGAGGTGTCTGCGAGTTTCCCGAAGTATCTTGGGCAACTCGGACATTATTGTAATTGTTATTGTTATAACGATTTCTATTTTGGTTGTTGCCTCGGTTGGAATTATTCCTACCTCGGTTATAACCTCGTCCACCTCTATTGTTGTTTCTGTTATTATAATTATTAATTCTTTGAGGATAGTAACTATTTCCTCTATTATTGCGGCCTTGCTGAAATAATACTGTACTTGCACTTCCAGTCATCTCTGTTCTGCAATGGATATATTTACCCATTACATCATTGAAAGTAACGAAGTTACCAGCTTCCAGTATTACTTTCAGTTTCTCATGCTCACAATTTTTAATCATTGCAGAAATAGACTCGTTTGTTGAGCATTTTTCTGCATTGTTTGGGTCTAGGCCGTCATCAATACAGGCTGCCTCAATTGCTTTCGCAAAATGTCCATTTCGGTTGCATACTGGGAAGCAGTTTTGCCTTTTTGTTTTAGATTCAGTAATTTAGCTTTTAATACGTTGGGAGATTCTCCTTTTACGTTATCTTTAAGCTTATTTATTATTCCGGATATAGTAGATTCATTTTGTACTTTGTACAGAATTGTGCCGGTTATTTTTGATTTAATAACCTCAACTGCTATATCCTCCTGGTCGCCTTTAGTTCTTTCCACAATGCGTAAAGCAGTTAGGAATCTGTTTAATGATAGCTTTTTACCATCAAATTCAGGGACTGAAGAGGAAACCTGCTTCACGTATTCCCTGTCTAAGGCTACCTGGTTAGTCATTGTTTCTGTATTTTCTTGGAGCGTTTCAATGTCACTATCAATATCAATACCAATATCTGGATTGATTATTGGTTTAGACTCATCTAAATCTTCTAACTGGTTCTCGTTGAATTCAGCTAGCAGATTTGGATCTTCTGGGATTGTTATTACAATACTCCGTCTAGTACCAACATTATGTAATCTGGTTTTTAAACCTTTTACAATGTTCTGACATATATTTTTATGCTCCTGCGTTAATTTATCATTAACTTTGTTTATTGTAGTTACTATGTTATTATATTGAGCTGTTAATATTTGCGCGTGATGTACCAATGTTTCTGACTTTATTGTTTTATCAGAATTGATACATTTGTATGATTTTTCGAACTTGTCTTTATAATCATTTATTTTCTTCGCTAATGCATTCCATTCCATTGTTTAATAGAAAATGGAGTTTTTAGCGGTGTATGCGCAGCATCAATATGGTTTCTGTGCCTAGTATTACATGTGTTTCGCTGATAGTTTTAACCATTACATAAGGTAATGTACTCAACACCATGCCCTTTTCAGTTTTGGAACAACCGATTAATGGGCTCGCAATACTCTGAAAAGTTTCTATGTATTCGTTTTCGAATTCAGTTATTTTAATGAATTCGCGATGTTTTTGCAATATTTGTAATGCATTTATTGTAAAATTTGGTTCTTTTTTTATAGATGTCGTTTATTATGCTTATCATATTATGCCATGTTAAATTGAAAATCTATATTATATCATTTCTAAATTGCCTGCTCTACTTGCATATCTTTTCTTTATGCACTTATTGTGCAACTTATATAATTTAGTTAGTACATTTGCTAATAAAAGAATAACAATTATTATGAGCATAACCGTTATTACTTTTAAATCTACTGAGACAGTTTCGACATTATTTATTACATTTGCGGTTGAATCCGCTACTTTCGATTCGTGGTCTAACATTTTTTCTACTTATAATATATTTTCGTCTTTTGATATTGCATTTGAAAGCATTAAATTTGAATTTCGGATTAATTGTTTTTTTTTTTTTTAAAAAAAGAATATATATATATATATTGTGTATAATTTTTATTAAATTTTTTTTTTGTAAAAAAAAATTTTTTTTTTATATTAATATTTTTCTACTTGATCAGCACAGTGTTCTACTGCCTAATGTTTCGTATGGCTTCACAGATCATACTCTATTACGAGCAACGCAATTATCGCTCAGTATTACAAATATTTCATTACATTTCATTTCATTTCATTTCATTAAAATTATTATAAACATTTTTTTTTGATTAACAAATATCTTCTTTTGTTTTTGTATTAATATTTTTCTACTCGATCAGCACAGTGATCTCCTGTCTAATGTTTCGTATGGCCTCACAGGCCATACTCTATTACGAGCAACGCAATTATCGCTCAGTATTACAAATATTTCATTACAATTCATTTCATTTCATTAAAATTATTATAAACATTTTTTTTTGATTAACAAATATCTTCTTTTTTTTTGTATTAAATTAAGTTGCGCGCTCTCTGTAGCGCTGCCGGTCCCCGAAGATGACTTAGCTTGGAACGCTAAATGGTGCCGGTGCTGGTCCTCGCACAGGCTGTTGGGGCGCCGGTGCTGGTCTTCTCACAGGCTGTTGGGGCGCCGGTGCTGGTCCTCTTGAAGCATGTATAGCTGCAATGCGGCGACTCCAATGGTCCAGGGCAGTCCGTTGGGCATTGCTTCTCCGGTTTAGTGTTTAGTTTTTTCTTCTGTGGCACTGGTTGAAATACTTGAGAATTTATTAATTTTATATTTTGAAAAGTACTTTCATTCGTAGAGGTTGAGCTTTTGTATTTTTGCTGAATCGACTCGATATTGTCGATTTCAGCCTGTATTTTATTGCCTGCTTCCCAACTAATTGTTGTGTTGGGGGCAAATAACAGTTTTAGGAGTTTGGCTTTTCTTTCCTTAAGCCTTTTTTGTACTCCACTGAGCCTATTTTTAGGCATCGCTCATCACCTCTACTTACTCAGTATTTCCAGCCACTTTTTCGTATCGTTTCCATTTTTAGTATATATTCTGCCGATGACTGTTTGAGAGAGTTGGTTTTTAATAGCCAGAGAGCGCTGCCAGAGTTGCAGCGTGTTGATTCCTGTTGTTGTTGTTGCTGCACCTCCAGTTGTAGTAGCCATGTTAAGCTGCTGCTTTTTTCTTTTCACAGCCACTTTTCACATTTCATGTTTTCCACGTGTTCGTGACACTTGTCACGGTCGCCATGTTAAATTGAAAATGTTCCACGATAATAGTAAGAAGACGTCTTGTTCGTTTTGAGCCTTGATCGAGAGTGGTTTCTCGGTTTTATTCAATTTCATATTTTGCTTATTACATACCACAAGTGAGCTCTGCCGATAAGAGCGTCGGCAGAGAGAGAGAGAGAGTTGCAGTACATTTACAGCACAGTACAGTACAGTTATGTATATATACATACTCAAGAGAAGCTTACGCTAGCGATCTCACACTGCGTACATTTACAGTACAGTACAGTACAGTTATGTTATGAGTTGTTACTCTTACTTTTAAGTTGGGCATATGACCACTTGTGATATTGTATACTCTACAATACTGTGGGCATATGCTTCATTTGGCATACAACATACTACAAGTTATATTTTTATTAAAAAATTGTGTTTTCATCCACAATTTTTTCGTAATGGTACAAAGTTCAACTTTAAACGGTTGTAAACATTCGGGTATTCATAATAACACAATCGAATGTATTATATTTCATTGCCCAGCTATTAACAAAAATGTTACCATTCACATTTTATTCGATTTCCACGTATAAACTATTTTAAATAACAAATTATCAACAAGATGATGGCAAACTTTCGCGAACAAACGTTCAATGGCGCAAATATTCTCGTACAGCCCTTCTACTCGATTCTCACTGAAACGGGTGACCAAGCAAATAACGGTCTGGTGCATTTTCTGATAAAAAAAGTGTATTTAGTTGTGCAAGTAAAGTGAAACATGTCTGATTCAGCAGTAGCAGCATCCGCATCCCCTGTGGTTGCCACACCAGCCTCGGCGGAGAAGAAGGTGGCCACCAAGAAGGCAACATCAGCATTGAAGGCAAAGAAGACAACAGCAGGCCACCATCCCATCCGCCAACTCAGCAAATGGTAGATGCGTCGATAAAAAGCTTAAAGGAGCGTGGTGGCTCGTCGCTTCTGGCAATTAAGAAATATATCAGTGCCACATACAAGTGCGATGCCCAAAAACTAGCCCCGTTCATAAAGAAGTACTTAAAAACTGCAGTTGCAAATGGAAAGCTGATCCAAACAAAGGGCAAGGGCGCATCTGGCTCGTTTAAGTTATCTGCATCCGCCAAAAAAGACCCCAAGCCAAAGGCATCCGCTATCGAGAAGAAAACTAAGAAGGTAGCTCCATCGGCTGCAGCATCACCCAAGAAGAAGAAGACTACTTCCACCACGAAGAAAGCAGCTGGTGCCGCTGATAAGAAGCCATCAAAGACGGTTGCAACCAAAAAGAGCGCTGATAAAAAGAAGGCAGATAAGGCAAAGGCGAAGGATGCAAAGAAAACAGGTTCCGTAAAGGCTAAACCCACCACAGTGAAGGCTAAGCCAACCGCAGTAAAGCAAAGCCCAAGACACCAAAGCCCAATAATACAAGTGCTAAGCCTAACAAGTAAGAGTGCTCTAGTCGGGACTGCCCGACTAGGAGATACCCTGAACCCAGTTCTGACATCCATTCATACTTGCCTAATAGTGTGCATACATACAAGCACACACATACTGCAAGCAGTGCCTGCGGTTTAAGCAGTTATCTTGCTTTTTCACTGAGTCCCACACAATGGAAAGTAAAATCTTAAATAACTTCTGTGTTTATTGTCCGATCTTTTTAAAATTTGTAGGACATAACATTGGCTATAAAATGTGTGACCAAACCAAATTGCAAGGTCATACCTTCAAAAATGAGTTTTTTGAATTTTTGGGGGGATTGGGGGGTGGTATCCAAAAAGTGAAAAATTTGCTACATGTGTATGCTATTCGAGATTATACATGCCAAATTAGGGGCCTCTAGCTCTTATAACTTGTAAGTTATAGCCCAAAAACGCTAGTCTGAAATCGAAATTTATCGATAACTTTTGAATGGGTATGGGTCGAGTTATCGATAAAATGAAATAAACTTGATCTGTCCCGGCACTACGAGAACTTATATTCCAAATATGAAGTCTCTAGCTCTTGTAGTCTCTGATATCCGCGTGTATCAGACAGACAGACGGACGGACGGACGGACGGACGGACGGACGGACAGACAGACAGACGGACATGGCTAAATCGACTTGGCTGTTGATACTGATCAAGAATATATATACTTTATATGGTCGGAGATGCTTCCTTATGCCTGTTACATACTTTTGCACAAAACCATAATACCCTTTTTTACCCATTTTTAATGGGTTCAGGGTATAACAAGTAAGAGTGCTCTAGTCGGGAGTGCCCGACTACGAGATACCCTGAACCCAGTCCTTACAATCATTCATATTAATCTAAACACACACATGCTGCAGTACAAGCAGTACAAGCAGTGCAAGCGGTCTAAGCAGTTAGCTTGCTTTTCGCTGAGCCCCACATAATGGAAAGTTAAATCTTAAATAACTTCTCTGTGTTTATCGTCCGATCTTATTGAAATTTTTGGGGCAAACAATTGTCAATAATATGTGTGACCAAACCAAATTGCAAGGTCGTACCTTCAAAAATGCGTTTTTTTAACTTTTGGGGGGTTTGGGGGTGGTATCCGAAAAGTGAAAAATTTGTTCATGTGTATGCTATTCGAGATTATACATGTCAAATAAGGGGCCTCTAGCTCTTATAACTTGTAAGTTATATCCAAAAAACGCTCGTCTAAAATCGAAATTTATCGATAACTTTTGAACGGGACGAGCTATCGATAAATTTTAATAAACTTGATCTGTCCCGGGATTAGGAGAACTTATGTTCCAAATATGAAGTCTCTAGCTCTTGTAGTCTCTGATATCTGTGTGTTCATACAGACAGACAGACGGACAGACGGACAGACGGACAGACGGACAGACGGACAGACAGACGGACATGGCCAGATCGACTCGGCTATTGATACTGATCAATAATATATATACTTTATATGGTCGGAGAGATGCTTCCTTATGCCTGTTACATACATTTGCACAAACCCATAATACCCTTTTTACCCATTTTTAATGGGTTCAGGGTATAAAAAGGCAGTTGCGGCAGCTACACCGAAAAAAGCTGTTGCTAAGAAGCCAAAGGCAAAGGCTGCATCTGCGGCCAAAAAGTAATTTCAAATGCTTTTTAACTCTTCAGAGGATATGCGAATTTCAGAAATATGAAATTTTCGAATTTAACAAAGCCCTTTTCAGGGCTACAATTTTTGTATTTCCAAAGAGAAACATAATTTCAACAAAACATGTATTCTGTATTTGAATATGCTTCAGCTATTGGCTGTTACAAGCGATATTTATTTAAAAAAGTAGTATAACTGAATTAGTAAGTAGATAAATAATGATAAAATAGTACAATTTTAACATGAACATGGTACGATATTGTTTCTAAGTTTAAATGTAGCAAACCATGCTAATGCAACCATATTTTGCACTTGAATATTGAATATCGTTGTAGTTTTGACCAAGTTATAGAAGTGAAAGATTTAGAACTAGGGTCACATAATTTATATCCGTACTGCTACTGTTAACTTTGTTCTTTTATTACTTGATAAACGATGTAAATAATTTAATTTCTTTGAAAAAAACATTTGTGGCCCTGAAAAGGGCCTTTTGTTTATGCTTGTCGTTGCTTTTTGTTCATCAAGCTGGAATTTACTTTGAGCTAGTGTACTTGGTGACTGCTTTTGTTCCCTCACTGACGGCGTGCTTAGCCAACTCTCCGGGCAGCAAAAGACGGACAGCAGTTTGGATTTCCCGACTGGTGATGGTAGAGCGTTTGTTGTAGTGGGCCAAACGAGATGCCTCGGCGGCAATGCGCTCAAAAATGTCGTTCACAAAGCTGTTCATGATGCTCATCGCCTTCGAAGAAATGCCGGTGTCAGGATGGACCTGCTTCAGCACTTTGTAAATGTAGATGGCATAGCTTTCCTTCCTCTTGCGCTTCTTCTTCTTGTCAGTCTTGGTGATGTTCTTCTGAGCCTTGCCAGCCTTTTTGGCTGCCTTTCCACTAGTTTTCGGCGGCATTGTTATTCACTTTAATTCACTTCACAACCGTTTGACCATGACACTTTTTTTTTTTTTAACTTTTTATTTGTCAAATATTTGCTTAGGTACATTGTTTTACTACCTATTTTATTGTACAGTCTTGGGTGACAAAGTCAAGCTTACTATTCTTTAGTATACATTTCATGTTGCCATGCGCATATTGCATATCCAGGCGTTAAAAGTAGTGTTTTATATTAATTTAGATTATAAGTCTCATTGTTACAGTTTTTGAATATTAAATGGTGTGTGTTACATACATTTATATATATTCCTAGGAAAGGTTCGTGTCCAGTAAAAACCTGGATAAGGTTAGTTTGATTTGTTTTGTTCCTCTTGCGCTTCTTCTTCTTGTCAGTCTTGGTGATGTTCTTCTGAGCCTTGCCAGCATTTATCCCTCGCCATCTGAAATTGGCCATCCGCAACGACGAAGAGTTGAATAAACTACTTTCGGGCGTTACCATTGCCCAGGATGGTGTTTTACCCAACATCCAGGCCGTTCTTTTGCCCAAGAAGACCGAAAAGATGGCATAAATTACAAGTTTACTTGTAACCAATCGTATATTCATACATAAAAAAAACCACTCAAAACCAAACGTCCTTTTCAGGACGACCAAAAAATGTTCAAAAGAGACCAATATTTCATTAGACCTATAGCATTTATAGTAAGCACTTCAAATAAAATTGTAAGAACTCAAGTTGTTTGCCGCTCGAAAGTACGAGAGTACGCGCCGGCATTTTATAATAAGCACTACAAATAACAACTTTAGAGCTCAAAAAGTACAGTTACCGCAATGTCTACTGAAAGAACGCGTCGTCATTTTGATGCAACTGTACTAAAATAAAACCAGTTCAATAGCTAGTGCTGATGGTATGCTTGTTTGTTTGCCCATGTGAATGTACAAAAGCAATTATTAGGTGGAAGACATTTGCCAACGATCACCGAAATTAAGCAGCGTCGGGCGCGGTTAGTACTTAGATGCAGGACCGCTGGGAACACCGCGTGTTGTTGTCTTTCGTGTCTCAG
>JAWNLL010000219.1:0-33589 GCA_035042425.1 Drosophila flavopinicola
ACCACTCTAACCGCCTGGCTAGACAACTCGCAAGACCGGCGAGACATAGGCGTCTGAAGCGCAAGCACCCGTCGGACCTCTGGATCCTTGGCCGATCGCGGAACGGCCGGCTTCTTTAGAAAATTATAGCAATATTATTATAGCATACCCGTGCTGATAACAGCGTCATCTCCCCACTGAGATGGGTTTTTAAAGTTCAAAGTTATATCGGCCTGGAAATAGGGTAAACACCCTATGTAGCTTGCCAAATAAAATAAAAATAAAAAAAACTTATACGATTGACAATGTTCCGTTGCAACGTATTTTTACAGATACAGATCTTGGAGTAATTTTTGATAACAAGCTTTCCTTTAATCTGCATATGTCGACTATCACTAATGAGGCCAAAGGTGTATTTGGCTTCATACCAAAACTTCCAAGAGCGAATATAATCCGTGCAGAAGCAATTTCTGCTCTTTGCCTTGCGTGGACTTAACTGGGATCCCAATCTCCGATTGCCATCGTATTCCAGTAGGCTTTTACTTATTAATCTTCCGTCGTTACTTAACCGTAGAGCAACGCTTGGTGTTGTCCTCCTACACAAGTTACCGGCGACATAGATTCTTCCTTTCTGTTAGCTCGCCTAAACTTTTTTGTTCCTAGTAGGCCAACTAGAAGCTACGTCCCCTTGATTTTACCTTCATGCACGACTTATTACGCTTTGCACAATCCTCTTCGTGTTCTTTGCAAGACTACAACAAAGTGTTCCATGTAATCTCGGTTGAGCTCTCTCTCCCACTAATAAAATCTTATATTCTTTTGTATTTACGGGACTCCTCTGCCCGTGATTAGTTAAATCTATTTTCCCTTGTCCTTTCTTTATTTCGCTCCAATATTTTCTTTATTCTCTCTCTATCTTCTATTTCTCTTTTTATCTTTTTTTTTATAATATACTTTCTAATAGTATATAGTAACTCATTAAAAATATTTATCCTCTTTTCGAAGAAAATAGTATATTAACTTTGTGCTGCAGTGTGTAATGCATAGAAAGAAGCGTCGGAGACCCCCAAAAGTTACTGCCAGTATGCTTAGAATGACAAAACAAAATGATCTAGCCATGTCCGTCTGTAAGTCTGTCTGTAAGTCTGTCTGTCTGTATGTATGAAAACTAGTCCCTCAGTTTTTGAGCTATCGCGATAAAACTTTGCACAAAGACTTATTACTCAAAGGGACAGCACATTGGTCGTAACCAGCTGGATCGGACCACTATATATTATAGCTGGAAATCCATACAACTGGAAGTCGGTTTTGGCCATAAATCCCATGATTTCAAAACTATCGCGATAAAACTTTGCACATATGCTGATTATTTAAAGGGACAGCACATTGGTCGATGCTGGACGGATCGGACCACTATATCTTATAGCTGCCATGCAACTGGAAGTCGGTTTTGGCCATAAATCCAATGTTTTCAAAGCAATTGATTTAAATTTCCTTGTACAATTGTAAAACGATTGAGTCATAAATAGCGAAGATTTACGTCATTAAATATTTCGATAGAACAGGTGAATTCGAGCAAGAAAAGTCAAGCGCAAGTAAGTTTTTAACAGTCTGCTCTTCAAGGGATTTTGCCATCGAACATCAGAACGGCTTGTGGCGTAAGGGGTAAAGTGACGCGCTGGCAAACGCAAGTTTGCAGGTTCTAATCTCAGCGGCAACTGATTTTTTTCTTATGCTTCTTTTCAAATATAAAATATCTGTAATCAAATATTTATATGTATTTACGGGACACCTCTGCCCGTGTTTAGTTAAATCTATTTTCCCTTTTCTTTCTTTATTTCCCTCCTTTATTTTTCTTTATTCTCTCTCTATCTTCTATTTTTCACTTTATAAAATACTTTCTAATATATACTAACTCATTAACTACTAAACAAATTTTTATTGATTTTTGGTTTGATTGGGTTTTTCTGGTTTCCCCAATCCTTGCAACAAATGTTGGACCAATGATTTAATTTTGCTATTGATATCCCCAGAGCCTAACGTAATTTTAACTTTATTTCTTTAATTTAATATATTTACGATTTTAAATTTATTTAAATTCTTGTATATACATTAAAATGTTTTATAATTTTATATAAATTCTTTTGTGTCGACTGTCAGTAGTCGACAATAAATAAAATAAATAAATAAATAAATAAATAAATAAATAAATAAATTCATTTGCTAACAATGTCTTAGAACAAAAACAAAACAAGTATGTTTTTAGCAGTCTACTCTTCAAGCGATTTTGTCAGCGATCATGAATACGGCTTACGGCGTAAGGGTAAAGTAACGCGCTGACAAACACAAGCTCGCAGGTACGTATCTCAGAGGCGAATGATCATTTAATTAAATTTGTTTCTTATTCTTCTTTTCAAATATAAAATAACCGTAAACAAATTCATTTGCTACCAATGTCTTAGAAGAAAAACAAGTGAGAACGTTGCATTCGGGCGGAGCTGACTGCGTAATACTCTGATACCATTTTAAGACCAGCTGAAAGCAAGTGAACAGAACATTTTTGCTGGTGTATGGGAGACCAGAATCGGGGGCATGGTCGATCTTAAGAGGGGGCGACCAGAAGTCTATCTTACAAATTCGGTGACTCTAGCTCTAAAACTGAAAGATATAAGTTTTCGCGATTTTTTGGGGCGGGAGGGGGCGTGGCCCTAAATTTTTGGCCGATCTTTAGAGAACTTGGCCAGAAGTCTACCCTTAAAGTTTGGTGGCCCTAGCTTTTAAACTGTGCGAGATATAGGCTTCCGTGTTTCGTGGGGGCGGGGTGGCTGGGGGCCATACAACTGGAAGTCGGTTTTGGCCATAAATACCATGAATTCAAAGCAGTCGCAATGAAACTTTGCACAAATACTTATTATTCAATCATACTTCTCACTGATCGATGCCGGTCGGATCGGATCACTATATCTTATAGCTGCCATACAACTCGAAGTCGGTTTTGCCCACATATTCCATGTTTTTATACCCTAAACTCATTAAAAATGGGTAAAAAGGGTATTATAGTTTTGTGCAATAGTATGTAACAGGCATAAGGAAGCATCTCCGACCATATGAAGTATATATATTCTTGATCAGTATCAACAGCCGAGTCGATCAGCCATGTCCGTCTGTCTGTCCTTCTGTCTGTCTGTATGAACACGCAGATATCAGCGACTACAAGAGCTAGAGACTACATATTTAAAATATAAGTTCTCGGAATCCCGGGACAGATCAAGTTTATTTCATTTTATCGATAACTCATCCCGTTTCAAAGTTATCGATCAATTTCGATTTGAGACAAGGGTTTTTGGGCCTTAACTTAAAAGATATAAGAGCTCTTTGGTTTGATTGGGTTTTTCTGGGTTTTCCCCAATCCTTGCAATAAATGTTGGACCAATGCTATAATTTTGTTGTTGATATCCCCAGAACTTAACGTAATTTTAATTTTATATCATTAATTTAATATTTTAAATTTTATGAAATTTTGTATAAATATATATATATATATATATATATATAAGCTGGGTGTATAGGCTTGCCAGTATTCCTCCATAGTGAAGGTAGCAAACGGTGAAAATCGCTTACCGACGGTCTTAAGAAGTCAGAAGTGCAAATACTATCAACCAAAATAAGAGTGCTCTAGTCGGAAGTGCCCGACTATGAGGTACCCTGAACCCAGTCCTTAAATCCATTCATACTTACCTATCAATGTCCATCCATACAAACACACACATACTGCTAGAAGTGCAAGCAGCTTAAGCAAGCATACTTCTTCGCAAGGCCCCATACTATGGAAAGGTAAATCTTAAAAAACTTCTGTGTTTAGGTCCGATCTTCGTGAAATTTTTAGGGCGATCAAACAAAATTGTAAGGTCATACCTTGGAAAATTAGTGATTTTCACATTAGGGTGATTGGTATTCACAAAGTGAAATATTTGTACAAACGTATGCTATTCGAGATTATATACATAAAATTTTGAGCATCTAGCTCTTATAACTTTCAAGTTATGGCCAAAAAACAATGGTCTGAAATTGCAATTTATCGATAGCTTTTTAACGGGTTGAGCTATCGATAAATTTAAACACACTTAATCTGTCCTTAACTTATATTTAAAATATGACGTCGCTAGCAGCACGGTTATTTGCATGGATCTTGCTATAAGCCATCACATCTACCCTTTTCTTTATGACACCGTTCACAGTGATAGCCGAGCTATTCCGGATACAAGCAGTGCTTTTGCACGGGTAGTCTCATATCGGCAAGTGCCTGATTACCACCGTGTCTGTCGCCAAATCCGACAGTGCCAGCAGACACATGCTCGCTGATGCGCTTAGACATTTTTTTGTCTTTTGCTGCCAAATTGCACACGCAATCTACAAATCGAAGAGATCAAAATTGTTGCCCATACTTATGATATATTTTATTGTTGTTATAATTATTATTTATTTATTAATTATAGATTTACTAAATCGTTATCATACTGACACCGCTGATAAAAACCAACACATTTGACTAGCATACGTAGCGAACAGCTGGCTAAATAAAACCGTATTTGAGGTCGCATATTCATTGCATGTCAATTTGTTTGGGGACTTAAATTTAAACTGTTTTTCTGTAGTTATTTAATTATTTTTGTAATCTCAACCATACCTGGTATAATATTTGTAACAGTGTACATATATACACTGCACTGCAAGCAGTGCAAGTGATTAAGCAGTTTGCTTGCCCTTTCACTGAGCCCACACTATGGAAAGTTAAGTCTTAAGCAACTTGTGTTTATTTTCCGATCCTTTTGCAATTTTTTGGGCATACAATTGGCCATCAAATGTGTGACCAAACCAAATTGCAAGGTCATAGCTTCAAATATGCGTTTTTGCACTTTTGGGAGGAATGGGGGGAGGTATCCAAAAAGTGAAATATTTGTTAGTTTGAAATCGAAATATATCGATAATTTTTCAACGAGTCGAGCTATCGATAAAATGAAACAAACTTCATCTGTCTCTTATATTCTAAATATGAATTCTTTTGCTTTTGTTGTCTCTGATATCCAGGTGCACATACACTTCGTTTCACTTGATTAGCACACTTTGTGTAATCATTGGTATTTGATTATATATCAATATTCTGAAGACTTTGTCAAACATAATGTTGTTGTTTCTTTGTATGATCTTTGTTTGTGGTCATTCTGAGAAAACAACGGAGCTCTGGAAAAGTGCCGTTACATTTTTTTGCAAATTTCTTTTGATTTTGCTTTAAGGCTAGCAAATTTTTCGTTTCACTTGAATAGCACACTTAGGTTTTAGTTTCATACTTATACTTACGCGCACGTGTTCACAAGACTTAAACTTTACTTGTTTTCAGTATTTTAAATACATTTTACTTTTTTAATATAGTAATGGGCCGTGGTAAGCAGATTGTGGCCTTTCTGTGACTGAAATATGCAAAAAAAAGTAAGAAGCAAAAAAGTTATATAATTTTATTAAAAATTATCAAAACTATACAACAAATATGAAAGGAAATCTCTTCGGACAGCTGCCGTGGACATTCCAACGCGACAATGCCCCAATACACACTGCACGTACTGTCAAATCGTTCATCGAGTTGAAAAATATTGAACTTTTGAACTGGCCACCAGAGCTGAATATTATAGAAAACAAGTGGGGAAGGATTATCTTCGGCGTGCCGAAGATTTTATACTCTTTTCGAACCTATAGGCAATTTTCACTCTGCCAACTGCATCACTAAAATTTCATGAGCTGTACAAAATCGTTTTGTTGCGTAACATTTTTTTTTTCTTCTAAGAATATTTAATTCATTGCCAGTTGTATAGCAGCTATAAGATATAGTGATCCGATCCGGCCGGCTCCAACCAATGTGATGTCTCTTTGAATAATAAGTATCTGTGCAAAGTTTCATCGCGATCGATTAAAAAACATGGGATATATGGCCAAAACCGACTTCGAGTTGTATGGCAGCTATAAGATATAGTGGTCCGATCCGGCCGGCTCCGACCAATGTGCTGTTTCCTTGAATAATAAGTGTCTGTGCAAAGTTTTATCTCGATAGCTCAAAAACTGAGGGACTAGTTTGCATACATACAGACAGACAGACAGACAGACAGACGGACATGGCTAGATCAATTTGTATTGTCATTCTAAGCATACTGGCAGTAACTTTTGGGGGTCTCCGACGCTTCCTTCTATGCGTTACAAACTTCAGGACAAACTTAATATACTATTTTCTTCGAAAAGAGTATAATATGTGGGGATTTCTGGCCAGAAAGGTTTATGAGTCTGGTAAACAGTTTCAGCTATTCAAGTGGAGCAACATTTATGTAGATTTTTTTTGGGATTAATACTTTCGTAGCCCAAAACTCAATAATTCTTGCAAATATATATGATTTACTTACTGTATATTAAATATAATTAAACATACAAAATATAAATTGCTTAAACATATACATATGTAGTTTGATTTGTTTAAAATATATAGGGAGTGAAGTTCAATTTGTAGTGTGTAGTATTCAAGTGAAACGGAGTGTACATATATACGGATTGACGCACAGACAAATGGACATGTCTAGCACGACTCGGCTCTTGATACTGATCAATAATATATACTTTATATGGTCGGAGATGCTTCTATTTGCCTGTTACATATTTTTGCATAACATCATTATACCCTATTTGCACATTTTTAGTGGGTTAAGGGTATAATTATCGGGACAAATCCTTAGATACCTTTATACGCGGGCTTAACGGAGATTTATCTCGTTTATTAGCCATCAAAGAACCAAGAGACTAAAATCATGCACTTCACTTATGCGGATTCGTAACGAACCAAGAGCATAGAAATCGTTCGAAATTTTAGACAGCAAGCCCCACCCACACCACCTAGACAAGGCCAAAGTCAGATTATACCAAGCCAACAGTTGCACAGACCGATGCTGAAGAACATGGCTGGGCAATTGACCCTAGTCCGATCGAACTTAGCCTACCACCCACATGGCACATCGGCTGCACCAAGGTACTAACAGCAAGTACGCCATCCTATGTAGCAACAATATGGTGTGCCAAAATAGTCCGCGCCTTATAGACAGAACTTTCCAGCGCTACCACGCCAACTCCTATGGACATTTATCAGTATATTTGGTCTAAGCACATAAATTATATGAATAAACACAGAACAATGACTTGATTGGAACACAGGGAACCCGCAGAAATTCCAGACACCCACAACTGTCCCATGGCATTCTGGGTAACGATATCTTAAAACAGCTGAACGCTGTCGTAGACGTAAGAGATGACGTTCTAATAATAAATGGAAATTATCGTATTAATATAATTCAGCTAGAGACACAGGCGGTTAACAATATCAAAATTAGAACAGATCATATGTTCGAAACTCAAAATCAATATATCAACCAAAAATTGATGAGATGGCATTATCATACCGTCACGGTCACCATATAATGCACCCATACGGGTGGTACAAAAAACAAGTAAGAGTGCTCTAGTCGGGAGTGCCCGACTAGGAGGTACCCTGAACCCAGTCCTTACAATCATTCGTACTACTCTAAACACACACATGCTGCAGTACAAGCAGTACAAGCAGTGCAAGCGGTTTAAGCAGTTAGCTTGCTCTTTCGCTGAGCCCCACACAATGGAAAGTTAAATCTTAAATAACTTCTGTGTTTATTGTCCGATCTTATATATTGGTATCCAAAAAGTGAAATATTTGTTACATGTGTATGCTATTCGAGATTATACATGCCAAATTTGGGTCTCTAGCTCTTATAACTTTGAAGTTATGTCCCAAAAACGCTAGTCTAAAATCAAAATGTATCGATAACTTTTGAATGCGACGAGCTATCGATCAAATGAAATAAACTTGATCTGTCCCGGGATTAGGAGAACTTATGTTCCAAATATGAAGTCTCTAGCTCTTGTAGTCTCTGATATCTGTGTGTTCATACAGACGGACAGACGGACGGACGGACAGACGGACAGACAGACGGACATGGCTAGATCGACTCGGCTGTTGATACTGATCAATAATATATATACTTTATATGGTCGGAGATGCTTCCTTATGCCTGTTACATACATTTGCACAAAACCATAATACCATTTTTACCCATTTTTAATGGGTTCAGGGTATAAAAAGCGATGCATCATGGGAAAAGAAGCACAAAATGGTTATTGATTATAGAAAACTTAATGATGTAACAGTTTCAGATCGATATCCAATACTTGAAATCGGAGAAATAATCGCACATAATCGGAGAAATAATTTCTCAGTTATCGATTTAAAGAGCGGGATATTGAAAGGGATATTGACAAAACGGCTTTCGCCGTTTATGATATTCGAGTTTACGAGACTGCTCTTCGGTTTCAGTAACTCCCCATCCATATTTCAAAGGGCCTTAGACGATATTCTAAGGAATCACTTCGGCAATATATGTTTTGGATACATAGATGATATTATTGTCCTTAGTCAGTCGGAAGAAGAACACGAACAACTGGTCTGCACGACTTCAGCTAACGCCAACATAAAAAGTCAAAACGCCAAATTCGTGTTTTTTAAGACCGAAGTCGATTTCTTGGGCTTCAATTTTTTCAAAACATGGTATTACCACCAATGTTAAGAAAGTGAAAGTAATTTAGGACTTTCCCGTACCCGAAACGCTGAATGCTTTACGATCATCCTTGGGTCTGTCAGGCTAATATCGTAGGCTCATACGAGACTACGCAAAAATGGCAAAACCGTCAAGAGATCGTCAATAAACATCTCAGCTAGAGTAGGAATTACATTGGATAATGTCGTGATACTGACATACCCTGATTTTAATAAGGAATTTCAGTTGACAACCGATGCCTCGAACTTTGCTATTGGAGCAGTGTCCATATTGGAACCCAATTGGCAAACTCAAGAGATGGAAAAGCTACCACAAAAAACTCAATCATTAGCCCAGGTATGAACCTGGAGCATCTAATGTAGTAGCAGATGCATTGTCTAAAAATCCCACCGACCAACAAATAAATAGCACCAGTGACACTGTACACAACAACGAGAGCTCCCCGCATAACTTAATACCTGTTATGTAAGTCCCAATAAATGGTTTCATGAATTAAGTTATTCTATTAGCCTCAGACGAAGAGTCATATGAATTTAGTAAAACATTTCCATCTTACAATAGACATATAAAAACAAGTAAGAGTGCTCTAGTCGGGAGTGCCCGACTAGGAGATACCCTGAACCAAGTCCTTACAATCATGCATACTAGTCTAAACACACACATGCTGCAGTTCAAGCAGTACAAGCAGTGCAAGCGGTTTAAGCAGTTAGCTTGCTTTTCACCGAGCCCCACACAATGGAAAGTAAAATCTTTAAAAACTTCTGTGTTTATTGTCCAATCTTTCTGAAATTTTTAGGACATAACATTGGCTATAAAATGTGTGACCAAACCAAATTGCAAGGTCGTACCTTCAAAAATGAGTTTTTTTAAATTTGGGGGAAATTGGGGGGTCGTATCCAAAAAGTGAAAAATTTGTTACATGTGTATGCTATTCGAGATTATACATGCCAAATTAGGGGCTCTAGCTCTTATAACTTGTAAGTTATAGCCCAAAAACGCTTGTCTGAAATCGAAATTTATCGATAACTTTTGAATGGGTCGAGCTATCGATAAAATGAAATAAACTTGATCTGTCCCGGCACTACGAGAACTTATATTCCAAATATGAAGTCTCTAGCTCTTGTAGTCTCTGATATCCGCGTGTTCATACAGACGGACGGACAGACGGTCAGACGGTCAGACGGACAGACGGACAGACAGACAGACGGACATGGCTAAATCGACTCGGCTGTTGATACTGATCAAGAATATATATACTTTATATAGTCGGAGATGCTTCCTTATGCCTGTTACATACTTTTGCACAAAACCATAATACCATTTTTACCCATTTTTAATGGGTTCAGGGTATAAAAAGAAACAACTGCTCAGAAAAAGATTTAATAGAGATCCTAATAAAACGACTTGACCCAAAAATTGTGAACCGCCGAAACGATTATGGGTAAATTGGAAAAAATATTCTCCCTATATTTCAGATCTTATAAGGTCCGATATAAACGAAAGCAAGTAGTTGAGGTCACAGACGAAAACGAACATAACAACATTTTTACGAAATAACATAACGGAGCTCATAGGAACCTCATAGAAAACAAGATACAGATAAGTCGATTTTTTTCCTAAGTATGAAATAGAAAATAGAAAACATTTAGGAAAAACAAGTGGGAAAGGATTATCTTCGGCGTGCCGAAGATTCTATACTCTTTTCGAACCTTTAGGCAATTTTCACTCTGCCAACTGAACCACTGAAATTTCAAAAGTAGTAAGAAATCGTTTCAAATGAATTTAAATATTTCTTTTAAATTATTGAATTCAAGCTATTTGATATACATTTGAAAAAAATAATTAGAACAAGTGAAAACGTTGCAGTCGGGTGGAGCCGACTGCGTAATACTCTGATACCATTTTAAGAACAGCTGAAATCAAGTGAACAGAACATTTTTGCTGGTGTATGGGTGTATGGGTCGATCTTAAGAGGGGGTGACCAGAAGTCTATTTTCCAAATTTTGTGATTTTAGCTCTAAAACTGTGGAAGATATACATTTTAGCGATTTTAGGGGGAGGTAGGGGGCGTGGCCCCAAATATTTTTTACCGATCTTAAGAGGGGGTGACCAGAAGTATATCTTCCAATTTCGGTGACTCTAGCTCTAAAACTGTGGAATATATAAACTTTCGCGATTTTTGCGGGCGGGAGGGTGCGTGGCCAGAAGTCTACCCTCATAGTTTGGTGTCCCTAGTGATCTGTAGAGGACGGAGTAATATATATTCCAAATATGGTGACCTTAGGTCTAAAACTGCGGGAGATACAAGCATTTGAAATTAATTTTGGAGGGGGGCTGGTGGGAGGTCACCAGCAGTATACCTACTAAATTTGATTAATCTAGCTTTAAGACTGTGGGAGATATTCACGTTTAATCGATTTGTGATTTGAGGTGTATCGACATGATATCGATTTGCCAGCCTCCCATTGGGCGTGGCATAAATTTGAAACAAACTTGATCTGAAGCAGATAGCTATCATAACACAAAGATTTCAAGAGTCTATCTAATATCGTTTCGGAAATACGTGCGTTCATCCAGACAGACAGACGGACGGCCTGACGGACATCCGACAGCTTACACCAAGCAGTTTTAAAAATCGCTGACAAACTCGATTATACTGAGCATTTGTTTTTTCGCGTGGCATTGTTTTGTTCTAAGACATTGGTAGCAAATGAATTTGATTACAGTTATTTTATATTTGAAAAGCAGAATAAGAAAACATGAAAATAATTATTGGTCGCCGCTAGGAATCAAACCCGCACCTTTCGTTTGCCAGGGCGTCACTTTACCCCTTACGCCAGACGCAGTTTTGATGATCGATGACAAAATCGCTTGAAGAACAGACTGTCAAACGCTTTCTTGCGCTTGGATATAGTGGTCCGCTCCGGCCGGCTCCGACCAATGTGCTGTCCCCTTGAATAAGATGTGTCTCTGCAAAATTGCGTCGCGATAGTTTGCATACATACAGACAGACAGACAGACAGACAGACAGCATACTGGCAGTAACTTTTGGGGGTCTCAGACGCTTCGCGTTACAAACTTCACCACAAACTTAATATACTATTTTCTTCGAAAAGAGTATAATAAAAAGTCGGTTCATAAATGTGGAAGAATTGTTAGAATTTGCACAAATAATATTATCAACAAATGGCAGGAGCATGCTCTATATAATAATAACCGTTTATTGCAAGTGATGCGTATCCTGCAATGTTATTAAAGTACATTCAAAGAGATATATAAACGAAATAAAATATGAAAATATAATTATATGCGGCAAATAATATACGCACTTAAAAACAATTGCGAATCTCATTATGACAAGATAATTTGTAACATAAATATGCTAATAGATAATAGATAATTTGTAACATAAATAAGCTAATAGATCTAAGCAACGATACCTGCACATGCTTCCAGCAATCCTATGGATCTGGAATTTGGCTCAGAGTTACGTGCTAATTACGTGCTCCAAGATAAAACAAAGATCAAGGATCTAATCCTTCCGTAATTAGATTAAACTAACAATAAGCATCACCATAGAATTTGCACTAAAACGATACTTTTGCACCGACCACGACCCAGGGAGCTAGCATGAAAATCGAGCATTGACTATTATGCTAGCACGTAATTAGCATGTCAATATATAACTCATAGATCCTAGAAAAGTTCATTATTTTGGGAGATATATCCAATAAACCCAATACACCCCGCACTAAAACGATACTTTTGCACCGACCACGCCCCAGGGAGCTAGCACGAAAATCTAGCACTGATTATGCTATGTTAGCACGTAATTAGCATGTAAATAAAAAACTCATGGATCCTAGAAAAATTCATTATTTTGGGAAATATAGCTAATGAACCCAATACACCCCGCACTATTGTAAGGCGACGCCTTGAAAAAGCATCGGCATCAGGTAAAACGACAGAAAAAATTTTCATCGTTATTTTATTTGCTCGAAAATACATAGAATTTTTGTAAAACTGTAAAAACAATTCTATTCGAGCTTGTTTTTGCAATGAAAAATTGTTGTTTTACGCACAACAATTTTACAAAATTCTATATATTTTCGAACAAATAAAACTTACAAGAACAGTCAGAACAAGTAAAAACGTTTCAGTCGGACGAAATACAGGTGAAATTTAACCTTTTAGGAGCATCGGAAACTTAACTATAATCTGCCTTCGAAATTTGCTAATTCTAGCACTAAAACTTTGGGAGGTATAGATTTTCGCGACATTCTTTGAGGAGGTGTTAGATGCTTTGTGAGCGTGGCGATCCCGTTCTATTTCATATTTTACTTCCAAAATAAAGATGTTTCACATGCCGAAGATTTTATACTCTTTTCGAACCTTTAGGCGATTTTCACTCTGCAAACTGCACCACTGAATTTTATATGCTGTAAAAAAACGTTTTATCGCGTGGCATTTATTTTTCTTTTCAAAAAATTGGTACCATATGAATTTAAATTTTCTTTAAAAATATTAAGTTCAAGCGATCTTATATTTGAAAAAATAATTAGAAAACAAGTAAGAGTGCTCTAGTCAGGAGTGCCCGACTAGGAGATACCCTGAACCCAGTTCTGACATCCATTCATACTTGCCTAATAGTGTGCATACATACAGACACACACATACTGCAAGCTGTGCAAGCGGTTTAAGCAGTTAGCTTGCTTTTTCACTGAGCCCCACACAATGGAAAGTAAAATCTTAAATAACTTTTGTGTTTACTGTCCGATCTTTCTAAAATTTGTAGGACTAACATTGGCTATAAAATGTGTGACCAAACCAAATTGCAAGGTCATACCTTCAAAAATGAGTTTTTTGCACTTTTGGGGAGATTGGGGGTTGGTATCCAAAACGTGAAATATTTGTTACATGTGTATGCTATTCGAGATTATACATGCCAAATTTGGGGCCTCTAGCTGTTATAACTTTTAAGTTAAGGCCCAAAAACGCTAGTCTGAAATCGAAATTTATCGATAACATTTAAACGGGACGAGTTATCGATAAAATGAAATAAACCTGATCTGTCCCGGGATTACGAGAACTTATATTCCAAATATGAAGTCTCTAGCTCTTGTAGTCTCTGATATCCGCGTGTTCATACAGACAGACGGACGGACGGACGGACGGACGGACGGACAGACAGACAGACGGACATGGCTAAATCGACTCGACTGTTGATACTGATCATGAATATATATACTTTATATGGTCGGAGATGCTTCCTTATGCCTGTTACATACTTTTTCACAAAACCATAATACCCTTTTTACCCATTTTTAATGGGTTCAGGGTATAAAAACTGAAAATATATAATAAGTCGCGGCCGGCATTTGAATCGCGTTCTCACGTTTATCAGCGCGTCACTTTTCCACTTACACCACCAAAACGTTTTGAAAATCGCTGACAAACTCGAATATACTGAGCGTTTTTTCGTGTGTTATTGTTGCTGTTCTAAGACATTGGTAAGAAATGAATTTATCTTTTGCTTACAGTTATTTTATATTTGAAACACAGAATTAGAAAAAAAGTGAAAATATATGTCGCGACCTGGATTTGAACGGCGTTCTCCCGTTTGTCAACGCGTCACTTTTCAACTTAAACCAACAAACTGTTTTGATGATCGATGACAAACTCGCTTAAAGAGCAATCAGTTAAAAACTTACTTGCACTTGGCTTTTATTTATTTATTTATTTATTGTCGACTATTGACAGTCGACACAAAAGAATTTACATAAAATTACAAAACATTTAAGTGTATTTTCAAAATTTATATAAAATTTAAAATATTAAATATATTCAATTAAAGATATAAAGTTAAAATTACGTTAAGGTCTGGGGATATCAATAGCAAAATTAAATCATTGGTCGAACATTTGTTGCAAGGATTGGGGAAAACCCAGAAAAACCCAATCAAACCCAATCGTTTTGCAATTTTAAACATTGATGAGTTATAAGGGTGTTAAAATGTACAAGGAAATCTAAAGCGATTGCTTTGAAAACATCGGCCAAAACCGATTTCCAGTTGTATGGCAGCCATAAGATATAGTTGTCCGATCCGGCTGGTTGCGACTAATGTGCTGTACATTTGAATAATAAGTCTCTGTGCAAAGTTTAATCGCGACAGCTCAAAAACTGAGGGACTAGATACTATACATACAGACAGACGGACATGGCTAGATAAATTTTATGTCATTCTAAGCATACATAGGATGTAACTTTTGGGACTCTCCGACGCTTCCTTCTATGCATTAAACACTTCAGCACAAAGTTAATATATTATTTTTTTCAAAAAGAGTGTAATCAGGTTATGATAGGGCTTATCACCGGGGTAAAAAAAAAAAAAAAACCAAAACGCGCGATCCAAATTAATTTTCAAAATAAAATATTGGCGCGATCAAAAATATGAAATTTGACCGCCGAGCAAAATACATCCTGGTCTAATTTTCATCCCCCGTATTTTGCTGTCTTACATTACAGAATGAATATAAGGTGAACGCCGCACAGTGTACATATTACCAATATTTGATATCCTCAAATAAAGAGCACAAATGTAAAGTCAAATCGAAACGTGACACAGCAAATATCTCTGAATATACCCAGAACCCATTCAAAATGGGTAAAGAAGGAATTATGGTTTTATGCAAAAGTATGTAACGGGCATAAGAAAGCATCTCCGACTATATAAAGTATATATATTCTTGATCTGTATCAACAGCCGAGTCGATTTTGCCATATCCGTCTGTCTGTATGAACACGCGGATATCAGAGACTATAAGAGCTAGAGACATCATATTCGGAATATAAGTTCTCGTAGTCCCGGGACAGATCAAGTTTATTTCATTTTATCTGGAATAGCATAACCATGTAATAAATATTTCACTTATTGGATACCACCCCTTAATCCCCCAACAGTTGGAAAAACACATAGTGTGGGGCTCTGTATGAACACGCGGATATCAGAGACTATAAGAGCTAGAGACATCATATTCGGAATATAAGTTCTCGTAGTCCCGGGACAGATCAAGTTTATTTCATTTTATCTGGAATAGCATAACCATGTAATAAATATTTCACTTATTGGATACCACCCCTTAATCCCCCAACAGTTGGAAAAACACATAGTGTGGGGCTCTGTATGAACACGCGGATATCAGAGACTATAAGAGCTAGAGACTTCATATTTGGAATATAAGCTCTCGTAGTCCCGGGACAGTACATGTGCGTCAAGTTACCCACGGCCACTTAGCGTCGAATATTGATACTTTTTATCGGTTTCGCAACAAGGATTTTGTTTTTCATATATTTTGCGTTTTATAGGACGAAATCGAACAAACTTTGATGCAAAATTGTTAAAAATTAAATTATCTTCCATTTATTTTAAATTTGAGCTTTTCCTGCCTTCAAATTATGGGTTTGAAAAATCGGGTTCTTACAATTCTTACAATATCTCAATTTACAGAGCGCGTGCCACAAAATCTTGTATACACGATTAAAGCATATTTTTTCATCTACAAATTGATTTAAATTTGGTCCAAATCCTATCATTATTTGTTGAGGTATTTACAAAAATATGCACCAACCTCGTAAAAAGCCCCATACAAAATCGATGGCAAAAATCAGTCTTGAGTTTGCACGCAAATATCTCATCTTACAGAAAGCGTGCCATAATGCACGCTACATCAAATTGAACATAATTGTTTTGTGCACATAAGATACGTTTGAACAAATTCAGATCGTTAGATAAGGAGAAATTAATTATTTGTAAGCCAACCTAAAACAGTTCACTTACATGAGCATATCGAACTGCTAGCTCACACGTGAACTGAACCACTGATTGGATTCAGGGCTGAACAATTTTGCGACGCTGTTAACCGGTTAACATGAGATTTAAACAAAATATATAAGAAGTAAGCACAGCTTTGGATGTTAGTATTACATAATCAGTATTTTATATACAATTCAGTAAAATTTGAATTTTAAACTTTACATTTGCTTAACATGGCAACTAGCCATTTTGAGTAACATTCTGCTGATGTCAAACAATTTCAATTTCCTTATCCGTATCGCGTGCCGCAAAACATTTTGTTATGTTCAATTTCATATAGCGTGCATTATGGGACGCTTTCTGCAAGATGAGATATTTGCGTGCAAACTCAGGACTGATTTTCGCCATCGATTTTGTATGGGGCTTTTTACGAGGTTGGTACATATTTTTGTAAATATCTCAGAAACTAATAAGATTTGGACCACATTCAAATCAATTTGTAGATGAAAATATGCTTTAATCGTGTATACAAGATTTTGTGGCACGCGCTCTGTAAATTGAGATATTGTAAGAATTGTAAAAAACCCGATTTTTCAAACCCATAATTTGAATGCAGGAAAAGCTCAAATTTCAAAGGTGAAGCATTTAAATGGAAGATAATTTAATTTTTAGCAATTTTGCATTTCAGTTGGTCGATTTCGTCCTTTAAAACGCAAAATATATGAAAAGCAAAATCTTTGTTGCGAACCGATAAAAAGTATCAATATTCGACGCTAAGTGGCCGTGGGTAACTTGACGCACATAGTACAAGTTTGTTTCATTTTATCGATATCATATAGTCTCGAATAGCATCCACATCCAACAAATATTTGAGTTTGTGGGTACCATACCATCTCCCCAAAACACACTCATTTTTAACGTATGACCTTGCAATTTGATTTGATGACCCATTTTATAGCCAATGTTGTGTGCTAATTTCACAGAGATTGGGCACTAAACACAGAAGTTATTTAAGATTTACCTTTGCAAAGTGTGGACCCTGCGAAGAAATTAGTCTGCTTAAACTACTTGCAGTATGTGTGTGTTTGTATGGATGTGCATTGATTGGTAAGTATGAATGGATGTAAGAACTGCCTTCAGGGTATTTCCTAGTCGGGAACTACCGACTACAACACTCTCACTTGTTGATATTCTCATGTGTCAAACATGAAACAAGTAAGAGTGCTCTAGTCGGGAGTGCCCGACTAGGAGATACCCTGAACCAAGTCCTTACAATCATGCATACTAATCTAAACACACACATGCTGCAGTTCAAGCAGTTCAAGCAGTGCAAGCGGTTTAAGCAGTTAGCTTTAAAAACTTATGTGTTTATTGTCCAATCTTTCTGAAATTTTTAGGAAATAACATTGGCTATGAAATGTGTGACCAAACCAAATTGCAAGGTCGTACCTTCAAAAATGCGTTTTTTAAAATTTGGTGGAAATGGGGGGGTGGTATCCAAAAAGTGAAAAATTTGTTACATGTGTATGCTACTCGAGATTATACATGCCAAATTAGGGGCCTCTAGCTCTTATAACTTGTAAGTTATAGCCCAAAAACGCATGTCTGAAATCGAAATTTATCGATAACTTTTGAATGGGTCGAGTTATCGATAAAATGAAATAAACTTGATCTGTCCCGGCAATACGAGAACTTACTCGACTCGGCTGTTGATACTGATCAAGAATATATATACTTTATATAGTCGGAGATGCTTCCTTATGCCTGTTACATACTTTTGCACAAAACCATAATACCCTTTTTACCCATTTTTAATGGGTTCAGGGTATAAAAAGAGAGAGGTATCTCATATCAAAGAAATATTATAAAATATATTTTATTAGCGGATTAACAGCTAATTAAATCATTAATTTCATGTTATTTCTAAATATGTAAGTTTCCAAACAAGTAATTAACTGAATGCATTTTTAACAAGTTTTACCTCAGTTAATACATTTTAAATTAAATTGAATTAAGCCACAGTTAAAAAAATAAAACTATATTCTAAGGTGTTAAATTGGTAAAATCTACAATTGCTTTCTCAGCTTATGATTATAATATGACGAGCTCACTCCAGGTGGTAGAATGGAAGACCGCGCTGCAGGTTCAATGGACTTCTCAAATGAATCGTAGTAGTCATCGGTTTCGTCGCCGGACGGAGGGTGCACTCGGATTCCGGGCACTGGTTGCTTGGCTCGCACCTTCTTAAAAGCGTGACTAATGCTGCGCCCTCCCACGCCTGAGCTCCGACGAAGCGTGTTTTCCAAAACGCGCACCTTCTTGATCTGAGGTTTTAGCATCTTCTGATGAACGGGACCTGGGCGCTGGCTGGACGATCGCAATGCTGGTGATGCTTTAAATGAGCTCAACGTTTTCATTAGACTTCGCTTGGCGTTTGGGGCTTGCCCCCCAACGCTATTAACGGAAAGAGGCATTTTTCCTTTGTGCAGATTGCCAGTGGTCCTAGGCGCCAAACCCGTCTTAGACGACAGCTGCAAGTTGAAAGGAGTTTTGCGCAACGACATCGTCGATGCAGACATTGCCGACTTTCTCAAAGCCAAGGGTGTACGTGGAGCCGTTGACCCCGGTGCAGACGGTGGCAGCATTTTTCCACTGGTTAATGGTGTCATAACTGTATTTTTCCGAGCACTACTTTGCTGCTCCTTGGCCTGTCGCTGGCGAGCCCAATCGTTGGCCATGTGCTCCAATATGTTCTCTCCATGGACGAAAAAGGAGGTGTGTGTGCGCATCTCATAGTCTTTCACCAATTCGGTAATCTGCTGCTCTAACTTTGGCAGCTTGTGGCCTATGGCCTTGCGTTCGCGCTCCTCCTTTAGAAGCTGCCCGCCTCGATTGTTGTAGCGATTTGGATCGTTAGCCTTAGCTTCCAAAGCCTCCATACGCGCCCAGAACTTGGCACGACTAGAAAAAAGCTCAAAGATCTCTTTGTTGCTATTGTAGAAGCTCTTCAGATCATCGAGCTCGAGCTCATGCAGCTCCAACAAATCTTCGTTGTACCACTCGTTGTAAAAGTTGGAAAAGCGCGTTCGCTCCTGCTGTGATTTCAGTGTCAAATCCCACAACTTGGTAATTTCTAGGCGCAGCTGATCAATGAAGGCCTTTAAGTTCTTACGGCGCAGCTCCTGACAGCGCTGCAGCTCCTCATGGAGCACATCATTGTTCCATTGTGTATATTCATTGGCCTCGCGCACTTGACGCATGGCAAACTCGTCCGTTTCCTGCAGACGCTCCCAAAGCACGTAAATCTTTTCACGCATATCGTCCATGCGTTCACGCAGCTCCGTCATCTGCACTGCCAATTCTTTCTGCATGAAACGCAGCTTCTCGAATATATCTGGCGTCAAACGTTGGTTGGCCTGGCTTAGCAAAAGCTGATCTGTTGCTGTATCCAGCTGCAGCCCTAGCAACTTCATGTCGTGCTTGATTTTACTGCGCAGCTGAAACAACTCTTCCATGCGACGCGTTCTTTCTGCCCGCAGATGATCTAAGTGCTTACAGAACGAAGACATTTCCTCCGGTTTCGGCAGAGGATCGGCAAGCAACGGCAGTGGCAACTCGCCAAGTTCTTCGCATAACTGATCCTGTTGCAACAGCAGCTCACAGATGTCAGCACGACGCAAGCGTAACTCTTCCCGCAGGTGCTCAATGCTTTTGTCCAACGTTTGCTGCCATACGATCAGCGGCATATCAACCGGCCTTTCACCAATATCCAGATCCCTGTGCAATAGCCGCCTCACGTCTGCGGCCTCAGCCCTCAATGCACTAATCTCATCCTTGATTGACTGCTCTTTCTCATTCGATTCTGTCACTAAGTCGCTGTAGAAGTTACGCACGCGATCGTCCAACTTAGTCATTAGTTCCAGGCAGTAATCGTCGTCAAACATGTGAGACCATTTGCTTAAAAGGCGATCCACATGAACGCTGGTTATATCCAAAATAGATATTTTAGTTGTTTGTTTCTCCATGTTCATGTATTGATGAATACTTCTTATTAAAATTGCAATATGTAGCGTCAAAAAATGACGCCAAAGACCTTTTTTATGATTCGGTAAATTTAAAATACAAATAAATGTTGCCACCTTTTTAAAATACTGATTATAAGCGAATATACGTAAAAAAAGTGTAGCAGCGCCACCTAGGACACGTTCTCGACTCTATGGAGAGAGTACATAGTTTATTTCGTACAATACATTTTCAAAGGAGCAAAAAAAGAGATATAGGGTATCGGGGCAAAAGGGTTAACTTACCAGCCCTGCATCTTGAATAGCCCAAATTTCGTGGTAAATACAATTTGTATCATTTCTTTGCTAAGTAAATTTATGTTTACTTTCCGAATTGTTTGTTGTATTTAGATGTAGACAAATGTATTTTAAGAGCATTCAATACAAACAAACGAATAGTGGAAAGCAACAAACATATAAAAAAAACAAGTAAGAGTGCTCTAGTCGGGAGTGCCCGACTACGAGATACCCTGAACCCAGTCCTTACAATCATTCGTACTACTCTAAACTCACACATGCTGCAGTACAAGCAGTACAAGCAGTGCCAGCGGTTTAAGCAGTTAGCTTGCTCTTTCGCTGAGCCCCACACAATGGAAAGTTAAATCTTAAATAACTTCTGTGTTTATTGTCCGATCATATTGAAATTTTTGGGGCAAACAATTGTCGATAATATGTGTTACCAAACCAAATTGCAAGGTCGTACCTTCAAAATGGGTTTTTTTTAACTTTTGGGGGGTTTGGGGGGTGGTATCCAAAAAGTGAAATATTTGTTACATGTGTATGCTATTCGAGATTATACATGTCAAATTAGGGGCCTCTAGCTCTTATAACTTGTAAGTCATATCCAAAAAACGCTGGTCTGAAATCGAAATTTATCGATAACTTTTGAACGGGACGAGCTATCGATATTTAGCTATATATTTAGCTAAATATATTCAATGCAAAATGAATATCTTCAGCAAAAACAACAACAGCTAATTTGTCCTCAAAATTGTTTACAAGTTTATTTTTTCACTCAAAACTTTAATCAATTTATTGCTGTGACAGCAGATAGCAAATTGTGGATGTTACATGTTGTCAGAGTGAATCGCTTTTCACATCTTCGACGAATTCCCATACGATTCACACAGACATGAAATAGCATGCATCATCTGCTGTCATAGCAGTACATTGGTCCATGTGTTGTTTAAAAAAATAAGCTGTTTATACTCTTTTCGAAGAAAATAGTATATTAAGTTTGTCCTGAAGTTTGTAACGCATAGAAGGAAGCGTCGGAGACCCCCAAAAGTTACTGCCAGTATGCTTAGAATGACAATACAAATTGATCTAGCCATGTCCGTCTGTCTGTCTGTCTGTCTGTCTGTCTGTCTGTATGTATGCAAACTAGTCCCTCAGTTTTTGAGCTATCGCGATAAAACTTTGCACAGACACTTATTATTCTAGGGGACAGCACATTGGTCGGAGCCGGCCGGATCGGACCACTATATCTTATAGCTGCCATACAACTTGAAGTCGGTTTTGGCCATATATCCCATGTTTTTTAATCTATCGCAATGAAACTTTGCACTGATACTTATTATTCAAAGAGACATCACATTGGTTGGAGCCGGCTGGATCGGATAGCTATATCTTATAGCTGCTATACAACTGGCAATGAATTAAATATTCTTAGAACAAAAAAAACAAGTAAGAGTGCTCTAGTCGGGAGTGCCCGACTAGGAGATACCCTGAACCCAGTCCTTACAATCATTCGTACTACTCTAAACTCACACATGCTGCAGTACAAGCAGTACAAACAGTGCAAGCGGTTTAAGCAGTTAGCTTGCTCTTTCGCTGAGCCCCACACAATGGAAATTTAAATCTTAAATAACTTCTGTGTTTATTGTCCGATCATATTGAAATTTTTGGGGCAAGCAATTGTCGATAATATGTGTTACCAAACCAAATTGCAAGGTCGTACCTTCAAAAATGGGTTTTTTTACTTTTGGGAAGTTTGGGGGCTGGTATCCAAAAAGTGAAATATTTGTTACATGTGTATGCTATTCGAGATTATACATGTCAAATTAGGGGCCTCTAGCTCTTATAACTTGTAAGTTATATCCAAAAAACGCTGGTATGAAATCGAAATTTATCGATAACTTTTGAACGGGACGAGCTATCGATAAATTTTAATAAACTTGATCTGTCCCGGGATTAGGAGAACTTATATTCCAAATATGAAGTTTCTAGCTCTTGTAGTCTCTGATATCCGCGTGTTCATACAGACGGACGAACAGACAGACAGACGGACATGGCTAAATCGACTCGGCTATTGATACTGATCAATAATATATATACTTTATATGGTCGGAGATGCTTCCTTATGCCTGTTACATACATTTGCACAAAACCATAATACCCTTTTTACCCATTTTTAATGGGTTCAGGGTATAAAAAAATGTTACGCGACAAAACGATTTTGTACAGCTTATGAAATTTCAGTGGTGCAGTTGGCAGAGTGAAAATTGCCTATTGGTTCGAAAAGAGTATACAATCTTCGGCACGACGAAGATAATCCTTCCCCACTTGTTTTATACTCTGATACCGAAGGTAATCATAGTATATTGGTTTTGTCGGATGTCCGTCAGGCCGTCCGTCTGTCCGTCTGTCTGTCTGGATGAACGCACGTATTTCCGAAATGTATCAGACAGACTCCTGAAATCTTTTGTGTTATGATTATAGCTATCTGCTTCAGATCAAGTTTGTTCCAAATTTATGCCACGCTAACTGGTAGGCTGGCAAATCGATAACATATCGATACACCTCAAATGACAAATCGATTAAACGTGAATATCTCCCACAATTTTGAAGCTAGAGTAATCAAATTACGTAGGTTTGTTGCTGGAAAAAATTGGATCCTGGGTTAATCGGCCATGCCCTCCAAAATTCATTTGAAATGCTTATATCTCCCGCAGTTTTAGAGCTAAGGTCACCATGTTTGGAATATATATTACTGGTGACGTCCTCTACAGATCACAGAAAAATCTCGACCATGCCCACTCCCGCGCCCGTAATCGCGAAAATCGATATATATGAATGCACAATTCGATAACATGTGTGGGGGTGAACGCCCCCAGCCACCCCGCCCCCACGAAACACGGAAGCCTATATCTCGCACAGCTTAAAAGCTAAGGCCACCAACCTTTGAGGGTAGACTTCTGGCCAAGTCCTCTAAAGATTGGTCAAAAATTTTGGGGAACACAATCCCTCCTGCCGCCAAAAATCGCAAAAATTTATATGTCCCACAGTTTTAGAGCTAGAGTTACCAAAGTTGGAAGATAGACTTCTTGTCACCCCCTCTAAAGATTGGCAAAAAATATTTGGAGCCACGCCCCCTTCCGCCCCAAAAATGTCGAAAATTTATATCTTCCACAGTTTTTGAGCTAGAGTCACCAAATTTGTAAGATAGACATCTGGTCACCCCCTCTTAAGATTGGAAAAAAATATATTTTTGATCCACGTCTCCTCCCTCCCCCAAAAATCTCGAAAATGTATATCTTCCACAGTTTTAGAGCTAGAGTCACCAAATTCGTAAGATAGACATCTGGTCACCACCTCTTAAGATCGACCACGCCCCCTCCCGTCCCCAAAAGCTTGGAAGGCCGATTTCTGGTCACCCATACACCAGCAAAAATGTTCTGTTCACTTGCTATCTGCTGTTCTTAAAATGGTATCAGAGTATTACGCAGTCGGCTCCGCCCGACTGCAGCGTTCTCACTTGTTATACCCTGAACCCATAAAAAATGGGTAAAAGGGTATAATGGGTTTGTGCAAAAGTATGTAACAGGCATAAGGAAGCATCTTCGACCATATAGAGTATATATGTTCTTGATCAGTATACACAGCCGACTCGAGCCATGTCCGTCTGTCTGTCTGTCCGTCTATCTGAATGTAAACGCGTATATCAGAGACTATAAGAGCTAGAGACTTCATATTTGGAATATAAGTTCTCGTAGTCCCGGGACAGATCAAGTTAATTTCATTTTATCGATAACTCTTCCCGTTTATGTTCAAGTTATCGATCAATTTCGTTTTCAGACCAGCGTTTTTGGGCCATAACTTAAAAGTTATAATTTGGCATGTATAATCTCGAATATCATACAAATGTTCTAAATATTTAACTTTTGGGATACCACCCCCCACTACCCCCGGAATTAAAAAATCATTGTTGAATTGCAATTTGGTTTGGGCACACATTTTATTGCCAATTGTATGCCCAAAAATTTTCAATAAGATCGAATAATAAACGCAGAAGTTACTTAAGATTTAACTTTCCATTGTAAGTGGCTCATTGAAAAAGCAAGCTAACTGCTTAAACCTCTTGCAATGCAGATTAATTCAAATATATATAAAATATTTATACACTTATACAGTTTTCGAAGAAAATAGGATGACAAAATAAATTGTTCTGGTCGTCTGCCTGCCTGTATGTACGGAAACTAGACCATCAGTTTTTGAGCTATCGCAATGAAACTTTGCACATAGACTTATTATTCGAAGGAACAGCACATTGGTCGAAACCAGCCGAATCGGATCCCTATCTCTCATAGCTCCCATTCAACTCGAAGGCGGTTTTAGCCGTGTTTTCCATGTTTTTAAAGCTATCGCGATGAAACTTTGTACAGCGACTTATTATTCAAAGGAACAGCAGGACATTGATCGGGGCCGGCTGGATCGGACCAATATATCTTATCTTATCTTATATCTTATAGCTGCCATACAACTCTAAGTCGGTTTTGGCCATATATCTGATATTTTCTAAGCTATCGCCTTAAATTTCCTTGTACACTTGAACATCCATATTTCCCTTGTTTTCAAAGGTATCACCTTCAATTGCGTTATGCATTTAAATTTCCTTATCATCCTACTCATTAATTGTTAAAATTGCAAAGCGATTGAGTCATAAATAGCGAAGATATGTGTCACTAAATATTTTGAGAGAAATAAGTGTATATGACTAAATAAAGCCAAGTTCAATATTGTTTTGAACTGAATTGACTTTAATAGAGCTTATGAATTACAGCATGGTTCGGTGGTGTAATGGTCGCAATGAAACTTTGCACATAGACTTATTATTCGAAGGAACAGCACATTGGTCGAAACCAGCCGAATCGGATCCCTATCTCTCATAGCTCCCATTCAACTCGAAGGCGGTTTTAGCCGTGTTTCCCATGTTTTTAAAGCTATCGCGATTAAACTTTGTACAGATACTTATTATTCAAAGAGACATCACATTGGTTGGAGCCGCCCGGACCAGATTATAGTTGTGGGGGTATGAGGTTGAATTTCAGTTGAGTTGCCTTCTAAATATAGCTGCAGTCTTACGGAAATGGATGATATTGGAGCTGGTAATGAATTTTTTTAGTTTATTAGCAACTCGTTTTTTTTCGATGTTGAGGTCTTGTTTTTTTTACTCCACCATGGGACATTTTTACACTGTTTATTTGTTGACGTTAGAGGGATGGTGAAGTGTGCGCTTTGGAGAATTATTTTATTGAGATAAGCAGCTTCTTTGTTGATGTTGTTGGATGGTGGGATGTTTTCATAAAAATAATCTGTTTTGGTTTAGAAATTGGTCCAATCAGCTAAATTAATTTTGAAACGCGGTTTGGATTTGGATGTCTGCTGTACATTTGAGGGACTTAAAATAATAAGAATAGGATAATGGTCACTACCATGTATATCGTTCAAAATTTGTTACTGTTAGAATGGGTATAGATCAGGTAAACAGAAGGAGACGTCAATGTGGGTGAATGTGTTATGGGTAGAGAAATGAGTAGGAGATTTGTCATTCAAAACAATGAAGTTGGCTTCGTTTATAAATTTTGATAGTATTTTGCCTCTGTGGTTATTTTTTGTAGAGTCCCATAGCGTGCCCCAGCTGTTGAAGTCGCCTAAAATTAATTAACCATGGTGTGAATCTATAACTTTGAGTAGGTTCGATTCTGAAAATACTTTGTTCGGTGGTATGTATGCAAAAATAATGTTAAGTTTTTTAACAGAATCTACTTCGATACCGGTAGCGTCAAAGTCGTTTGTTAGAGTGATAGGTTTGGATTGGATGGAATTGTGTATTAATATGGCTGTACCCCAAAAGTGGGAGAATAGTTGTTAGAGTCTAAATTGTGGTTGATTGGGATTGGTAATTTGTTTGTAGAATGATGGTGAGTTTCCTGTAAGGCAATAATTTTAGGGTGATATTTTTTAATGATAATTTGAAGTTCACTATAATTGTTTAGATAACCACGATTATTCCATTGAATTAGCTTTAAAGACATTATGCTTATTTTTAAAAAGGAATAACGTTACGAGTTATTATGTGTAAAGTGATATTTGTACAGTGTTTTTGTGTGTGTATGTGAAAAAGTGTCCCGTCTGACTGACTAGGGAACCCATACTATCACAAGATTTGTGAAGGATGAGCTTCCCAGTCAGCCGGCCGGAGACACAGGGAAAGTATGGGTGCTTATAGGCACTCCATGTTGTCGGAGCTGTCTAAAGAATTTTCGTCAGACAATTTATTTATTGTTTTTTCAAATTTGTTTTGGAATTTTAATATGTTTGGAGTTTTTTGGAGGTAGTCCTAGGTAGGACCAGGACTTTTGGTTTGTTTGTAATTTATATCTTGTTTGTGTTGGATGTGCTGGGTAGTAAGGAGACAAGATCATTAAAGTCGCTATAATCAACGGGTGCAGTGGGTCGCTTATTATTAGGAACTGAAGGTGTTTCACTCTGTTGTGTAGTTTTGACCTTTTCAGCGTGTATTGAGCAGTCAGTTGATTGGTTTTTCTTATATAATTCGTATGCTGTCTTATTGTCTACTTGTAGGTTAGTTTTAATCGCTATAATTTCTTGTTGTTTGATGTAAATTGGACATTTTTGTCAGTTGAGATATGGGTGTTATTAATTAGCTTACTTAGATACAATTGATACATTTGCTCTCGTTTTTACAGGTTTCATTTTGGTCGTTGTTTACATGATGTTTGTCCCCGCAATTTGCGCAAGCTTTATCATTTTTGCATATTTCGAGGGTATGTCAAAAACGATGGCAGTTGTTGCATCGAAGGGGAGTTGGGATGCATGGTCAAATAGAGGCTCTCTCGTACCCAATCATGATGTGGTCCGGGAGGATGGTTGATGAAAAAGTTAGAATATGTAATCCAGTTTCCGCTAGAGATCCGTCAATATTGCGCATTATTTTTTTAACGCAGGAGACGTTTTGTGCGTGGAGTTCTGATTGTATGATATCTTCAGTTATACGTCGAAGGCTGTTTAAATATATGTCTCCCTTGTGAGTATTAAGAGCTCGATGCTCGGAGACTGTGACTGGAATGTCGTTGTAAAGTTGGTCATCTTAAGTAGTTTTCCGGCTTGTTGAGTGTTTATAGTTTTAACTAAAAGGTCACCACTTCCAAGTGTGCGGTTGAAGAATACTTCCCCTCCACAAGTGTAATCGATAAATTTGTATACCCTGAACACATTAAAAATGGGTAAAAAGGGTATAATGATGTTGTGCAAAAGTATGTAACAGGCATAAGGAAGCATCTCCGACCATAAAAAGTATATATATTCTTGATAATGACCGTCATGACCGACTGACCGTCTGTCTGCCTGTATGAACACGCGGATATCAGAGACTATAAGAGCTAGAGACTACATTTTTAGAATAGAAGTTCTCGTAGTCCCTGGACAGATCAATTTAATTTCATTTTTTCGATAACTCGTCCCGTTCAAAAGTTTTTGATAAATTTATATTTCAGACTAGCGTTTTTGTGCCATAACTTAAAAGTTATAAGAGTTAGAGGCCCCACAATTTTACTTGTATAATCTCGAATATCATACACATGTAACAAATATTTCACTTTTTGCATACCACCCCCCAAAAATTCATAAATCGCATTATTGAAGGTATGACCTTGGAATTAGGTTTGATCAAACATTTTATCGCCAATATTATGCCCAAAAAATGTCAATAAGATCGGACAATAAACGCAGAAGTTGTTTAAGATTTAACTTTCCATTGTGTGGGCTTAGTGAAGCAGCAAGCTAAGTGCTTAAACTGCTTGCAGCATGTGTGTAGTTGCATGTACATATGTATGTACATACACTGATAGGTTAGTATGAATGAATGTAAGGACTGGGTTCAGGGTATCTCCCAGTCGGGTACCTCGTTTACATTTAGCGGGGATAGGGGAGTACCCAGCCCTTGGATCGACATCTAGCCGACACTGCCCACCGGGAAAGAAGCTAAAGTGTAACAGATTTTAATGTACATGAATGGACACAAGCGGGACTATGGTACAATTACGAACAGCCGAAGTAGGTGAGCACAAAAGGAAATGGCGATAACGAGTGTGTCTGTGCGTAAGAGCGTGCAAGAACATTTCATATGCTGTTGATATGCTAGTAGCTAGACAGCGTAACAACAACTAAAATTCGCAGTCAATAAATAAAACGCGATGACCAATAATATGTTTGTTATACTCTTTTTCGAAGAAAATGTTATTTAAGTATATTAAGGAAGCGTCGAAGACCGCCAAAAGTTACCTCCAGTATGCTTAGAATGACAAAACAAATTGATCTAGCCATGTCTGTCTGTGCGTATGGAAACTAGATCCGCAGTTTTTGAGCTACCGCGAATGCAATGTTTTAGCACAGATACTTATTATTCAAATGTACAACACATTAGTCGGAACCAGCCGGATCGGACCACTATATCTTATACCTACCATACAACTGGATGTCGGTTGTGGTCATAAATCCGATGATTTCAAAGCAATTGCCTTCAATTCCCTTGTACACTTAAACATTCTTATAGCTCATCAATGTTAAAATTTTTAAAACGATTGGGTTATAAATAGCGAAGGTATGCATCATTAAATATTTTGAAAGACCAGGTGCATACGAGCAAACAAAGCCAAGTGCAAGTAAGTTTTTAACAGACTGCTCTTTGAGCGAGTTATCATCGATCATCAAAACGGTTTGGTGGCGTAAGTGGTAAAGTGATGCGTTGCGCAAATGTGTATAATTTCATAATGTTCGCGATCTTTTCAGTCGGATCCCTCTCTGCATAAGATTCTTATCGCAAAAACTGCAACAGCTGTCAGTTACTTATAATTGTAACGGAAATAAATGAAATTAAAAAAATTAATTTTTTGCGAATTTATTGTCCATTAATGCTTTTAAATTTAAATTTAAAATTATTGTTATGCATATCCACACATACATATGTAAATAATTTGTCAAGATGCAGTTCGCAGGTACATACATATGTATATGGCGATATCACTAGTGACTATTTTATACTTCAGGCCCATTATACAGTTATTCGTAAAGAAATGGCTGTGGTCCTTTAAGATATCGTTGACGCTGCTTTATTTAATGCTTAAAGTTTGTCGATTTACTGATATTATTTTAAAAGAGTCGCAATATGATTTAACTTTTTCTCTGCGTCCATAACAGTCTCTGTTAAATCCAGTACAAAAACTGTATCATGACACTAAAAACTGCTCCTAATTTAACAGAATTGCTCCGCAATTAGAGACTAATCTCACAGTTACCAGAGTCATCGATAGAATAACAGTGCCATCGTTTGCCATGCAGCGTTGTCTCCTAGAGCTAAAACCAATAAAAAACCAAATAATACGAAAAGGGAGCAACAGCGGTGCGCAAATGTAACATGCCGCTGTGAAAACTGGACGACGCAGCGGCAGCCGCGACTCATAAGCAGAATCCACAACAGCATTGGCGGCGGCGTCGAGAACTCGAATCCTAGCGCGCGTGTGTACATTTTTTTTGTCAGAAGGGTCTCTGAGTGCGGATCTATGAGTGTGTGTGCGCATAAATATTGCATAGAAACGTATGTAATGTGTGCGTTATCAACAAAAAACTGAGGTCTTGGATGCTTGCAGAGCAGAATATTAAGAATATATTTTACACGCAGGTGCGTACCAATTCCTACATGCAGCATAAATAAATATATTTATATGAGTGTGTGTGTGTGTGTGTGTGTGTATTCGTACATGCGTAAGCGCGGCGCATACAAAAATTTTCTAGTCACTGCAAGTTCACACTAGGCCTGCTCGGCGCCATCCACATGCATGCATACACAAAAAGCTTCGCCGCTGTATGTGCTTGTGCGCACGCAGGGCAACGTGAAACATTTCAGAACACAGCGGCAGTAAGTAAGCATACAGTTTTTCACGCGAAATCTAATTGATGAAACCAATCCTAAAAATTGAAGGCGCAAAAATTTGCATTCGTCTATTTAAATTACCTGTGTGTGTAAGATATATGAAAATTTGAGTTAATAAGGCGCATTCAAGCTAAATTGCGTCTGAGCACTTGTTAGATAATCCGTTAAAGCCTTAGTGTTGCCTAAAGGTACATGCGTTTGTACACAAATGCACCCTCACATAAAGATGTACAGTGAATCACTAAAGTATTTATTGCTAAGCATATGGAGCATAAACCCAAGTATTTCACCATCTTAGCAACTACTTTTTTATATTTTTATACTCTTTTCGAAAAAAATAGTATATTAAGTTTGTCCTGAAGTTTGTAACGCATAGAAGGAAGCGTCGGTGACCCCCAAAAGTTACTGCCAGTATGCTTAGAATTACAATACAAATTGATCTAGCCATGTCCGTCTGTCTGTCTGTATGTATGCAAACTAGTCCCTCAGTTTTTGAGCTATCGCGATAAAACTTTGCACAGACACTTATTTTTCCAGGGGACAGCACATTGGTCGGAGCCGGCCGGATCGGACCACTATATCTTATAGCTGCCATACAACTCGAAGTCGGTTTTGGCCATATATCCCATCTTTTTTAATCTATCGCGATGAAACTTTGCACAGATACTTATTATTCAAAGAGACATCACATTGGTTGGAGCCGGCCGGATCGGATCACTATATCTTATAGCTGCTTTACAACTGGCAATGAATTAAATATTCTTAAAACAAAAAAAAAAGAAATTTTACGAGACAAAACGATTTTTTACAGCTTATGAAATTTCAGTGGTGCAGTTGGCAGAGTGAAAATTGCCTATAGGTTTGAAAAGAGTATAAAATCTTCGGCACGCCGAAGATAATCCTTCCGCACTTGTTTTTTTACTGCATTCGTAGTATGATGCTTACGAAAGACAATGCAAAAGAAACAAGTGAGAACGTTGCAGTCGGGCGGAGCCGACTGCGTAATACTCTGATACCATTTTAAGAACAGCTGAAAGCAAGTGAACAGAAAATTTTTGCTGGTGTTTGGGTGACCCGAAATCGGCATTCCAAGTTTTTGGGAACGGGAGGGGCATGGTCGATCTTAAGAGGGGGTGACCAGAAGTCTATCTTCCAATTTTGGTGACTCTAGCTCTAAAACTGTGGAAGATATAAGCTTTCGCGATTTTTGGGGGCGGGAGGGGGCGTGGCCATAAAAATTTTGGCCGATCTTTAGAGGGAGTGACAAGAAGTCTATCTTACAAATTTCTTGACTCTAGCTCTAAAACTGTGGAAGATATACATTTTCGCGATTTTTGGGGGCGGGAGGGGGCGTGGCCCCAAATTTTTTTTACCGATATTTAGAGGGGCTGACCAGAAGTCCATCTTCCAAGTTTAATGACTCTAGCTCTGAAACTGTGGAAGATATAACTTTTCGCGATTTTTGGGGGCGGGTGGGGCGGGGCCCCAAAAATTTTTGCCGATCTTTAGGGGGGCTGACAATAAGTCTATCCTCCAATTTTGGTGACTCTAACTCTAAAACTGTGGAAGATATACATTTTCGCGATTTTTGGGGGCGGGCGGGGGCGTGGCCCCAAAATTTTTTGTTCGATCTGTAGAGGACTTGGCCAGAAGTCTACCCTCAAAGTTTGGTGGCCCTAGCTCTTAAGCTGTGCGAGATATAGGCTTCCGTGTTTCGTGGGGGCGGGGTGGCTGGGGGGCGTTCTAGTGGGCGTGGCCGGAAAATCCAGGACGCAATCTTTTGGGCTGGTCAGCCCTAGTCTAAATTCCAAATTTGGGGACTCTAGCTTCAAAAATGCGGGAAATATACACGTGTTATCGAATTGTGCATTCATGTATATCGATTTTCGCGATTACGGGGGCGGGAGTGGGCGTGGTCGAAATTTTGTTTCTGTAATCTGTAGAGGACGTCACCAGTAATATATATTCCAAATATGGTGGCTTTAGCTCTAAAACTGCGGGAGATATAAGCATTTCAAATTAATTTTGGAGGGGGGCTGGTGGGCGTAATAATGGGCGTGGCCGATTAACCTAGGATCCAATTTTTTTGGGAGGTCACCAGCAATATACCTACCAAATTTGATTACTCTAGCTTCAAAATTGTGGGAGTTATTCACGTTTAATCCATTTGTGATTTGAGGTGTATCGACATGTTATCGATGTGCCAGCCTCCCAGTGGGCGTGGCATAAATTTGGAATAAACTTGATCTGAAGCAGATAGCTATAATCATAACGCAAAAGATTTCAAGAGTCAATCTAATATCGTTTCGGAAATACGTGCGTTCATCCAGACAGACAGACGGACGGCCTGACGGACATTCGACAAAACCAATATACTATGATTACCTTCGGTATCAGAGTATAAAACAAGTGGGGAAGGATTATCTTCGGCGTGCCGAAGATTTTATACTGTTTTTGAACCTTAAGGCAATTTTCACTTTGCCAACTGCACCACTGAAATTTCATAGCTGTACAAAATCGTTTTGTCACGAACAATTTTTTATTTTCTAAGAATATTTAATTCATTGCCAGTTGTATGGCGGCTCCGACCAATGTGACGTCTCTTTGAATAATAAGTATCTGTGCAAAGTTGTATCGCGATAGCTTTAAGAAAATGGGATATATGGCCAAAAATAACTTCGAGTTGTATGACAGCTATAAGATATAGTGGTCTGATCCGGCCGGCTCCGACTAATGTGATGTCTCTTTGAATAATAAGTAGCAGTGCAAAGTTTCATCGCGATAGATTAAAAAACATGGGATATATGGCCAAAACCGACTTCGAGTT
>JAWNLL010000220.1:0-10568 GCA_035042425.1 Drosophila flavopinicola
ACAAAGTTAACAGTAGCAGTACGGATATAAATGATGTGACCCTAGTTCTAAATCTTTCACTTCTATAACTTGGTCAAAACTACAACGATATTCAATATTCAAGTGCAAAATATGGTTGCATTAGCATGGTTTGCTACATTTAAACTTAGAAACAATATCGTACCATGTTCATGTTAAAATTGTACTATTTTATCATTATTTATCTACTTACTAATTTAGTTATACTACTTTTTTAAATAAATATCGCTTGTAACAGCCAATAGCTGAAGCATATTCAAATACAGAATACATGTTTTGTTGAAATTATGTTTCTCTTTGGAAATACAAAAATTGTAGCCCTGAAAAGGGCTTTGTTAAATTCGAAAATTTCATATTTCTGAAATTCGCATATCCTCTGAAGAGTTAAAAAGCATTTGAAATTACTTTTTGGCCGCAGATGCAGCCTTTGCGCTTCTTAGCAACAGCTTTTTTCGGTGTAGCTGCCGCAACTGCCTTTTTAGGTTTAGCACTTGTAGTCTTAGGCTTTGGTGTCTTGGGCTTTACTGCGGTTGGCTTAGCCTTCACTGTGGTGGGTTTAGCCTTTACGGAACCTGTTTTCTTTGCATCCTTCGCCTTTGCCTTATCTGCCTTCTTTTTATCAGCGCTCTTTTTGGTTGCAACCGTCTTTGATGGCTTCTTATCAGCGGCACCAGCTGCTTTCTTCGTGGTGGAAGTAGTCTTCTTCTTCTTGGGTGATGCTGCAGCCGATGGAGCTACCTTCTTAGTTTTCTTCTCGATAGCGGATGCCTTTGGCTTGGGGTCTTTTTTGGCGGATGCAGATAACTTAAACGAGCCAGATGCGCCCTTGCCCTTTGTTTGGATCAGCTTTCCATTTGCAACTGCAGTTTTTAAGTACTTCTTTATGAACGGGGCTAGTTTTTGGGCATCGCACTTGTATGTGGCACTGATATATTTCTTAATTGCCAGAAGCGACGAGCCACCACGCTCCTTTAAGCTTTTTATCGACGCATCTACCATTTGCTGAGTTGGCGGATGGGATGGTGGCGCTGTTGTCTTCTTTGCCTTCAATGCTGATGTTGCCTTCTTGGTGGCCACCTTCTTCTCCGCCGAGGCTGGTGTGGCAACCACAGGGGATGCGGATGCTGCTACTGCTGAATCAGACATGTTTCACTTTACTTGCACAACTAAATACACTTTTTTTATCAGAAAATGCACCAGACCGTCATTTGCTTGGTCACCCGTTTCAGTGAGAATCGAGTAGAAGGGCTGTACGAGAATATTTGCGCCATTGAACGTTTGTTCGCGAAAGTTTGCCATCATCTTGTTAATAATTTGCCATTTAAAATAGTTTATACGTGGAAATCGAATGAAATGTGAATGATAACATTTTTGTTAATAGCTGGGCAATGAAATATAATACATTCGATTGTGTTATTATGAATACCCGAATGTTTACAGCCGTTTAAAATTGAACTTTGTACCATCACGAAAAAATTGTGAATGAAAAACACAGTTTTTTAATAAAAATATAACTAAACACGCCCAATGTCAATGCTAATTATAATAATTGAACAATTCTTTATTAGATAACATCTATTAATATCCATATAACTGATGTAATCGATTTTTAAATATGTTTTAGGCTTGGCCACTAGCTGCTACAACCAGGCAGCTGCTGAGTACATGCAACAGCAGAAAAATAGCTCGGAAAAATATAAATTCTTATTTAAAATAAAATATATGCTCAGAGCATATCATATATACTATAATATGTATATATATAAATATAACCAGGCAAAAGCATACATTTTGAAATCATTTCACTCTAAAACACCAAATGAATACAGTATGCCATACGTGATGCCCAGTGGTGCTCTGTTTAACATATCTCACATTTAAAAGGAAAACAAGTAAGAGTGCTCTAGTCGGGAGTGCCCGACTACGAGATACCCTGAACCCAGTCCTTACAATCATTCGTACTACTCTAAACTCACACATGCTGCAGTACAAGCAGTACAAGCAGTGCCAGCGGTTTAAGCAGTTAGCTTGCTCTTTCGCTGAGCCCCACACAATGGAAAGTTAAATCTTAAATAACTTCTGTGTTTATTTGTGTTTATATCCGATCATATTGAAACTTTTGGGGCAAGCAATTGTCGATAATATGTGTTACCAAACCAAATTGCAAGGTCGTACCTTCAAAAATGCGTTTTTTAACTTTTGGGGGGTTTGGGGGTGGTATCCAAAAAGCGAAATATTTGTTACATGTGTATGCTATTCGAGATTATACATGCCAAATTTGGGGTCTCTAGCTCTTATAACTTTGAAGTTGTGTCCCAAAAACGCTAGTCTAAAATCAAAATTTATCGATAACTTTTGAATGCGACGAGCTATCGACCAAATGAAATAAACTTGATCTGTCCCGGGATTAGGAGAACTTATGTTCCAAATATGAAGTCTCTAGCTCTTGTAGTCTCTGATATCTGTGTGTTCATACAGACGGACAGACAGACGGACATGGCTAGATCGACTCGGCTGTTGATACTGATCAATAATATATATACTTTATATGGTCGGAGATGCTTCCTTATGCCTGTTACATACATTTGCACAAAACCATAATACCCTTTTTACCCATTTTTAATGGGTTCAGGGTATAATAATTGAAATTGTGCTTAGTTTATTTATTGTATATATTGTACTAATTATACTCCTACAATCAACTGTAAATATCACACAGAGCACATTTAACGCCAAGCTATTGTTTGGTACTCGAATTGGTACGCTGTGTATAATTTCAAACCACCAAGTGTACAGTCATCACTAAAATACTAAAATTGTTGAATATTTGAAAGCCATGATCTCTTTGTAAAAAATATGTGGTGGTCCTGAAAAGGACCGATTTGTTTATGGTTTTTGGAGAAGGCAGAATGCCGATACAGTTTAAGCACGTTCGCCACGAATACGTCTGGCCAGTTGGATGTCCTTGGGCATGATGGTGACACGCTTAGCATGGATAGCACACAAGTTTGTGTCTTCGAATAGGCCAACCAGGTAGGCTTCGCTAGCTTCCTGAAGAGCCATCACGGCCGAGCTCTGGAAACGCAAATCAGTCTTGAAATCCTGAGCGATTTCACGTACTAAACGCTGGAACGGCAGCTTGCGAATAAGCAACTCTGTGCTCTTCTGGTAGCGACGGATTTCACGCAGTGCAACAGTACCGGGACGATAGCGATGAGGTTTCTTCACACCACCGGTTGCTGGAGCACTTTTACGCGCTGCTTTAGTAGCCAATTGTTTGCGAGGAGCCTTGCCTCCCGTCGATTTACGAGCAGTCTGCTTGGTGCGCGCCATCTTTTTTTCACAATTATTACTTTACACTGCCACAGTTGAAAACACAATGAATGTGCCAGCCTCGTGGTGCCCTACTTATATAGGATAATGGTGGTGTGTTGGAAAGAGAACGATAGAGACGCCACTCGTGCGTTGCCGCTTCTGTTCGGCGAGGGTAGTGTGTGAGCGGGATGCAAATATATGTGTGCTCGCTCGTGTTGTCGGATTTTTGTATAAATACGAGCGCTTCTGGCTGAGCAGGCATTAGTTTCTCTCTGACGTTTGTGCGGTGTAAAGTAAAAAATAAAAAGTGAAAAATGACTGGTCGTGGTAAAGGTGGCAAAGGCTTGGGTAAAGGCGGCGCTAAACGTCATCGCAAAGTGTTGCGTGATAACATCCAGGGTATCACGAAGCCAGCTATCCGCCGTTTGGCTCGTCGTGGTGGCGTCAAGCGCATCTCTGGTCTCATTTATGAAGAGACTCGTGGTGTTCTGAAGGTGTTCTTGGAAAATGTTATTCGTGATGCGGTCACATACACCGAGCATGCCAAGAGGAAGACAGTCACTGCCATGGATGTTGTCTATGCTCTGAAGAGGCAAGGTCGTACCCTGTACGGTTTCGGCGGTTAAAAACAATGTACACTTTCATTTTGTGTACCAATGCAGAATATATAATATCAATACCAATCGGTCCTTTTCAGGACCACCAAAATCTTCATCAAAAGAGATACAGAAGTATTCAATTCATTATTTTATTTATTAAATACAAATTAAAAAAAAAAGTGTTGCTGAGACACGAATGCCAACACCTTTTCATGACCACCAAAATCTTCATCAAAAGAGATGCAGAAGTATTTTATTTATTAAATACAAACTAAAAAAAAAAGTGTTGCTGAGACACGAATGCCAACAACACGCGGTGTTCCCAAGCGGTCCCCCATCTAAGTACTAACCGCGCCCGACGCTGCTTAATTTCGGTGATCGGACGAGAACCGATGTATTCAGCGTAGTATGGTCGTTGGCGAATGCCTTCCACCTAATAATTGCTTTTGTACACTCATTCACATGGGCAAACAAACAAGCATACCATCAGCACTAGCCATTGATCTGGTTTTATTTTAGTACAGTTGCATCAAAATGACGACGCGTTCTTTCAGTAAACATTGCAGTAACTGTACTTTTGAGTTCTAAAGTTATTATTTGTAGTGCTTATTATAAAATGCCGACGCGCACTCTCGTACTTTCGAGCGGCAACTGTACTTTTGAGTTCTTACAATTTTATTTGAAGTGCTTACTATAAATGCTATAGGTCTAATGAAATATTGATCTCTTTTGAAGATTTTTTGGTCGTCCTGAAAAGGACGTTTGGTTTTGAGTGGTTTTTTTTATGTATGAATATACGATTGGTTACAAGTAAACTTGTAATTTATGCCTTCTTTTCGGTCTTCTTGGGCAAAAGAACGGCCTGGATGTTGGGTAAAACACCACCCTGGGCAATGGTAACGCCCGAAAGTAGTTTATTCAACTCTTCGTCGTTGCGGATGGCCAATTGCAGATGGCGAGGGATAAATGCTGGCAAGGCTCAGAAGAACATCACCAAGACTGACAAGAAGAAGAAGCGCAAGAGGAACAAAACAAATCAAACTAACTTTATCCAGGTTTTTACTCGACACGAGCCTTTCCTAGGAATATATATAAATGTATGTAACATACACCATTTAATAATCAAAAACTGTAACAATGAGACTTATAATCTAAATTAATATAAAACACTACTTTTAACGCCTGGATATGCAATATGCGCAAGGCAACATGAAATGTATACTAAGAATAGTAAGCTTGACTTTGTCACCCAAGACTGTACAATAAAATAGGTAGTAAAACAATGTACCTAAGCAAATATTTGACAAATAAAAAGTAAAAAAAAAGAGCAGGCATTAGTTTCTCTCTGATATTTGTGCGGTGTAAAGTAAAAAATAAAAAGTGAAAAATGACTGGTCGTGGTAAAGGTGGCAAAGGCTTGGGTAAAGGCGGCGCTAAACGTCATCGCAAAGTGTTGCGTGATAACATCCAGGGTATCACGAAGCCAGCTATCCGCCGTTTGGCTCGTCGTGGTGGCGTCAAGCGCATCTCTGGTCTCATTTATGAAGAGACTCGTGGTGTTCTGAAGGTGTTCTTGGAAAATGTTATTCGTGATGCGGTCACATACACCGAGCATGCCAAGAGGAAGACAGTCACTGCCATGGATGTTGTCTATGCTCTGAAGAGGCAAGGTCGTACCCTGTACGGTTTCGGCGGTTAAAAACAATGTACACTTTCATTTTGTGTACCAATGCAGAATATATAATATCAATACCAATCGGTCCTTTTCAGGACCACCAAAATCTTCATCAAAAGAGATACAGAAGTATTCAATTCATTATTTTATTTATTAAATACAAATTAAAAAAAAAAGTGTTGCTGAGACACGAATGCCAACACCTTTTCATGACCACCAAAATCTTCATCAAAAGAGATGCAGAAGTATTTTATTTATTAAATACAAACTAAAAAAAAAGTGTTGCTGAGACACGAATGCCAACAACACGCGGTGTTCCCAAGCGGTCCCCCATCTAAGTACTAACCGCGCCCGACGCTGCTTAATTTCGGTGATCGGACGAGAACCGATGTATTCAGCGTAGTATGGTCGTTGGCGAATGCCTTCCACCTAATAATTGCTTTTGTACACTCATTCACATGGGCAAACAAACAAGCATACCATCAGCACTAGCCATTGATCTGGTTTTATTTTAGTACAGTTGCATCAAAATGACGACGCGTTCTTTCAGTAAACATTGCAGTAACTGTACTTTTGAGTTCTAAAGTTATTATTTGTAGTGCTTATTATAAAATGCCGACGCGCACTCTCGTACTTTCGAGCGGCAACTGTACTTTTGAGTTCTTACAATTTTATTTGAAGTGCTTACTATAAATGCTATAGGTCTAATGAAATATTGATCTCTTTTGAAGATTTTTTGGTCGTCCTGAAAAGGACGTTTGGTTTTGAGTGGTTTTTTTTATGTATGAATATACGATTGGTTACAAGTAAACTTGTAATTTATGCCTTCTTTTCGGTCTTCTTGGGCAAAAGAACGGCCTGGATGTTGGGTAAAACACCACCCTGGGCAATGGTAACGCCCGAAAGTAGTTTATTCAACTCTTCGTCGTTGCGGATGGCCAATTGCAGATGGCGAGGGATAAATGCTGGCAAGGCTCAGAAGAACATCACCAAGACTGACAAGAAGAAGAAGCGCAAGAGGAACAAAACAAATCAAACTAACTTTATCCAGGTTTTTACTCGACACGAGCCTTTCCTAGGAATATATATAAATGTATGTAACATACACCATTTAATAATCAAAAACTGTAACAATGAGACTTATAATCTAAATTAATATAAAACACTACTTTTAACGCCTGGATATGCAATATGCGCAAGGCAACATGAAATGTATACTAAGAATAGTAAGCTTGACTTTGTCACCCAAGACTGTACAATAAAATAGGTAGTAAAACAATGTACCTAAGCAAATATTTGACAAATAAAAAGTAAAAAAAAAGAGCAGGCATTAGTTTCTCTCTGATATTTGTGCGGTGTAAAGTAAAAAATAAAAAGTGAAAAATGACTGGTCGTGGTAAAGGTGGCAAAGGCTTGGGTAAAGGCGGCGCTAAACGTCATCGCAAAGTGTTGCGTGATAACATCCAGGGTATCACGAAGCCAGCTATCCGCCGTTTGGCTCGTCGTGGTGGCGTCAAGCGCATCTCTGGTCTCATTTATGAAGAGACTCGTGGTGTTCTGAAGGTGTTCTTGGAAAATGTTATTCGTGATGCGGTCACATACACCGAGCATGCCAAGAGGAAGACAGTCACTGCCATGGATGTTGTCTATGCTCTGAAGAGGCAAGGTCGTACCCTGTACGGTTTCGGCGGTTAAAAACAATGTACACTTTCATTTTGTGTACCAATGCAGAATATATAATATCAATACCAATCGGTCCTTTTCAGGACCACCAAAATCTTCATCAAAAGAGATACAGAAGTATTCAATTCATTATTTTATTTATTAAATACAAATTAAAAAAAAAGTGTTGCTGAGACACGAATGCCAACACCTTTTCATGACCACCAAAATCTTCATCAAAAGAGATGCAGAAGTATTTTATTTATTAAATACAAACTAAAAAAAAAAGTGTTGCTGAGACACGAATGCCAACAACACGCGGTGTTCCCAAGCGGTCCCCCATCTAAGTACTAACCGCGCCCGACGCTGCTTAATTTCGGTGATCGGACGAGAACCGATGTATTCAGCGTAGTATGGTCGTTGGCGAATGCCTTCCACCTAATAATTGCTTTTGTACACTCATTCACATGGGCAAACAAACAAGCATACCATCAGCACTAGCCATTGATCTGGTTTTATTTTAGTACAGTTGCATCAAAATGACGACGCGTTCTTTCAGTAAACATTGCAGTAACTGTACTTTTGAGTTCTAAAGTTATTATTTGTAGTGCTTATTATAAAATGCCGACGCGCACTCTCGTACTTTCGAGCGGCAACTGTACTTTTGAGTTCTTACAATTTTATTTGAAGTGCTTACTATAAATGCTATAGGTCTAATGAAATATTGATCTCTTTTGAAGATTTTTTGGTCGTCCTGAAAAGGACGTTTGGTTTTGAGTGGTTTTTTTATGTATGAATATACGATTGGTTACAAGTAAACTTGTAATTTATGCCTTCTTTTCGGTCTTCTTGGGCAAAAGAACGGCCTGGATGTTGGGTAAAACACCACCCTGGGCAATGGTAACGCCCGAAAGTAGTTTATTCAACTCTTCGTCGTTGCGGATGGCCAATTGCAGATGGCGAGGGATAAATGCTGGCAAGGCTCAGAAGAACATCACCAAGACTGACAAGAAGAAGAAGCGCAAGAGGAACAAAACAAATCAAACTAACTTTATCCAGGTTTTTACTCGACACGAGCCTTTCCTAGGAATATATATAAATGTATGTAACATACACCATTTAATAATCAACAAGTAAGAGTGCTCTAGTCGGGAGTGCCCGACTACGAGATACCCTGAACCCAGTCCTTACAATCATTCATATTAATCTAAACACACACATGCTGCAGTACAAGCAGTACAAGCAGTACAAGCAGTGCAAGCGGTCTAAGCAGTTAGCTTGCTTTTCGCTGAGCCCCACATAATGGAAAGTTAAATCTTAAATAACTTCTGTGTTTATCGTCCGATCTTATTGAAATTTTGGGGCAAACAATTGTCAATAATATGTGTGACCAAACCAAATTGCAAGGTCGTACCTTCAAAAATGCGTTTTTTTAACTTTTGGGGGTTTGGGGGGTGGTATCCAAAAAGTGAAAAATTTGTTCGTGTGTATGCTATTCGAGATTATACATGTCAAATTAGGGGCCTCTAGGTCTTATAACTTGTAAGTTATATCCAAAAAACGCTGGTCTGAAATCGAAATTTATCGATAACTTTTGAACGGGACGAGCTATCGATAAATTTTAATAAACTTGATCTGTCCCGGGATTAGGAGAACTTATGTTCCAAATATGAAGTCTCTAGCTCTTGTAGTCTCTGATATCTGTGTGTTCATACAGACAGACAGACGGACAGACGGACAGACGGACAGACGGTCAGACGGACAGACGGACAGACGGACAGACGGACAGACAGACGGACATGGCTAAATCGACTCGGCTATTGATACTGATCAATAATATATATACTTTATATGGTCGGAGATGCTTCCTTATGCCTGTTACATACTTTTGCACAACTTCATTATACCCTTTTTACCCATTTTTAATGGGTTCAGGGTATAAAAACTGTAACAATGAGACTTATAATCTAAATTAATATAAAACACTACTTTTAACGCCTGGATATGCAATATGCGCAAGGCAACATGAAATGTATACTAAGAATAGTAAGCTTGACTTTGTCACCCAAGACTGTACAATAAAATAGGTAGTAAAACAATGTACCTAAGCAAATATTTGACAAATAAAAAGTAAAACAAGTAAGAATGCTGTAGTCGGGAGTGCCCGACCCAGTCCTTACAATCATTCATACTAATCTAAGCACACACATGCTGCAGTATAAGCAGTGCAAGCGGTTTAAGCAGTTAGCTTGCTTTTTCGCTGAGCCCCACACAATGGAAAGTTAAATCTTAAATAACTTCTATGTTTATTGTCCGATCTCATTGAAATTTTTGGGGCAAGCAATTGTCGATAATATGTGTTACCAAACCAAATTACAAGGTCGTACCTTCAAAAATGCGTTTTTTGAACTTTTGGGGGGTTTGGGGGTGGTATCCAAAAAGTGAAATATTTGTTACATGTGTATGCTATTCGAGATTATACATGCCAAGTTTGGAGCCTCTATCTTTTATAACTTTGAAGTTATGTCCCAAAAACGCAAGTCTGAAATCGAAATTTATCGATAACTTTTAAACGGTATGAGTTATCGATAAAATGAAATAAACTTGATCTGTCCCGGGATTAGGAGAACTTATGTTCCAAATATGAAGTCTCTAGCTCTTGTAGTCTCTGATATCTGTGTGTTCATACAGACAGACAGACGGACAGACGGACAGACGGACAGACGGTCAGACGGACAGACGGACAGACGGACAGACAGACGGACATGGCTAAATCGACTCGGCTGTTGATACTGATCAAGAATATATATACTTTATATGGTCGGAGATGCTTCCTTATGCCTGTTACATACTTTTGCACAAAACCATAATACCCTTTTTACCCATTTTTAATGGGTTCAGGGTATAAAAAAAGAGCAGGCATTAGTTTCTCTCTGATATTTGTGCGGTGTAAAGTAAACAAGTAAGAGTGCTCTAGTCGGGAGTGCCCGACTACGAGATACCCTGAACCCAGTCCTTACAATCATTCATATTAATCTAAACACACACATGCTGCAGTACAAGCAGTACAAGCAGTGCAAGCGGTCTAAGCAGTTAGCTTGCTTTTCGCTGAGCCCCACATAATGGAAAGTTAAATCTTAAATAACTTCTGTGTTTATCGTCCGATCTTATTGAAATTTTTGGGGCAAACAATTGTCAATAATATGTGTGACCAAACCAAATTGCAAGGTCGTACCTTCAAAAATGCGTTTTTTTAACTTTTGGGGGGTTTGGGGGGTGGTATCCAAAAAGTGAAAAAT